>OX493267.1:35599031-35845531 GCA_950370525.1 Bellardia bayeri
CCTCAGGTCGTCTAATAAATTATCACTCTACACATCCAAAAAGTCAGAAAATAAATACTGCACTTAATTTGATAACAACGGCTTTAAAATTAAGCGATAACAAATTCAAATCTAAAAATATTGACAAAGTAAAGGACATACTAATAAAAAACAGCTATCCGACATATTTAATAAATAATCTATTAGAAAAGGCACAAACAGGAAGGGAATTGGGGGAAAACACAAACAACACATCTGGCAACACTAAATATTACAGCCTCCCATACATACCAAAGCTCACAGAAAACAAACAAATTCAAGAAATAATAAATGACAACAAAATAAAATTAGCGCACAGAGCTAGCAAAACAATCAATACTCTATTTACACAGACAAAAACAAAAATAGAAAAAAATGAGCAAAGTAATCTTGTGTATGAGATCACATGTTTAGGTAAAACAGATGAAGAGTGTGGTAAAGTTTACGTGGGTACTACAAAGAGAAGCCTTGGTACAAGAATATCAGAACACGGAACAGACATAAAGAGAAATAAAATGACTACAGCTCTGGCTACACACTGTGTTGAAGAAAAACATCTACCCGATCTCACAAACGTTAAAATATTGGACAAGGAAAAGAGAACAAATAAACGATTTACACTGGAAAGTTTGAGGATTCAGGAAAGAGCTACGAATGCTTTAAATACAAAAGACGACAAAAACAACACGAATGCAATTTATACAATCGCAATATTTTAGTTTGATTTTACTGCTGTGATACTTAGTTTAATACAATTTAATTATACTGTGATATTATTTTATTTATATTTTTGCATTTGTTTTGTTTAATTAAATTTATGTTTTATGTTGTGTTTATGTAAAACAAAATGTATATAAAATATTCTAAATGCAAAACTATTGACGAAAGATTATATGTGAGTAATATTATTCCTGTAGAACTAAGGTATCGTTGTTGTTATTAAACTATTATTTTTCAATTGTATATTCATTTTGATGCTACCAGATCTAATAAAATATCCCTGATGATGTTGGGAATCTCCAACGAAACGTCGGAAAAATAAATTATGAAATAATCTTTTATTTGCATAGAATACATGACCTTAATAAGCCCGATCTAGAAATTTCTAAACAAATCAATAAATCTGAAAAAGATTTTTGAAAATCTTGAGTTCTGAGAAATTTGAATTGAAAATTTAAATATTTTAAAACAACAATTTTCAAACCTGAAAATTTAATTTTTTTTTTTTTGGAAAAAAAAAATGTTGACAAAAATTTTTAGAATTCTGTAAAAAAAAATGAAAAAGATTGTTTAAAATTTTGGAAATCTTGCGTACTGAGAAATTTGGAACCGAAGCTACATTATTTAGATTAAGTGTTGTAGGCTCACAGAAATGATTTTTGACAATTTTCTGAAAACCATTCTTGATTGTTGAATGAAAAAAAAAAATGATTTTCACAATTTTAAAAAAATTTTATTTTTTTTTGAAAAAAATTTTGAGTAAAATTTTGAGAATTTTGTAAAAAAAATGAAAAAGATTGTTTAAAATTTTGGAAATCTGGCGTACTGAGAAATTTGGAACCGAAGTACACTATTTTCTGAAAAAAAAAAAAAAAAATTTTGAAACAAAAAATCTAAAAAAGATTTTTGACAATTTTGGAATTCTTGAGTTCTGATAAATTTTGAATTGAAAACTCAAATATTTTAAAACATGACAATTTTCATTTGGTACCGAAGCTACATTATTTATATTAAGTGTTGTAGGCACACAGAAATTATTTTTGACAATTTTGGAAAAAAATCTTAAAAAGATAATTAAATATGTTGAAAATCTTGAGTACTGTGAAATTTGGAAGTGAAAATTTAAAAAAGAAATTGGAGAAGTTTGTGCACATTCTAGCCAATGGATAAATGGTGCCAAGGCTAGATACACTATATAGATTCAGTGTTATAATAAGGAGCACTTGTTCCAAATGTAGTAGTGGGATATTTGGAATAATATAAGAAACTAGTATAATAATCTAAAAAAAATGATTTTTAACAATTTTGAAATTTTTTTTTCAAAACTGAAAAATTTTTTTTTGGAAAAGAATTTTGAGAAAAATTTTTAGAATTTTCTAAAAAAATTAAAAAGTTTGATTAAAATTTTGGAAATCTTGCGTACTGAGAAATTTGGAATCGAAGTACACTATTTAAAAAAAAAATGATTTTAACAATTTTGAAACAAATTTATTTTTTTTTAGGAAAAAAATTTTGACAAAAATTTTTAGAATTTTGTAAAAAAAAAAATAAAAAAGATTGTTTAAAATTTTTGAAATCTTGCGTACTGAGAAATTTGGAACCGAAGCTACATTATGTAGATTAATTGTTGTAGGCACACAGAAATTATTTTTGACAATTTTGGAAAAAAAATCTGAAAAACACTGTTGATTGTTGAATGCAAAAATTCTAGAGATTTTTCCAATTTTGGAAAAAATCTTTAAAAGATAATTAAATATGTTGAAAATCTTGAGTACTGTGAAATTTGGCAGTGAAAATTTAAAACAAAGTTGGAGAAGCTTTGTAAACATTCTAGCCAATGGATAAATGGTGCCAAAGCTAGATACACTATATAGATTCAGTGTTATAATAAGGAGCACTTGTTCCAAATGTAGTAGTGGGATATTTGGAATAATATAAGAAACTAGTATAATAATCTGAAAAAAAAAATGATTTCTTACCATTTTGGAAAATGTTTTCAAAACTGAATTTTTTTTTTTTTTTTTTGAAAAATAATTTTGAGAATTTTGTAAAAAAATGAAAAGATTGTTTAAAATTTTGGAAATCTGGCGTACTGAGAAATTTGGAACCGAAGTACACTATTTTCTGGAAAAAAATGATTTTAACAATTTTGAAACAAAAAATCTAAAAAAGATTTTTGAAAATTTTGGAATTCTTGAGTTCTGAGAAATTTTGAATTGAAAACTCAAATATTTTAAAACATGAGAATTTTCATTTGGTACCGAAGCTACATTATTTAGATTAAGTGTTGTAGGGACACAGAAATTGTTTTTGACAATTTTGGAAAAAAAAATCTGAAAAACATTGTTGATTGTTGAATGCAAAAATTCTAGAGATTTTTCCAATTTTGAAAAAAAAAAATCTTAAAAAGAATATTAAATATGTTGAAAATCTTGAGTACTGTGAAATTTTGTAGTGAAAATTTAAAAAAAAGTTGGAGAAGCTTTGTGAACATTCTAGCCAATGGATAAATGGTGCCAAAGCTAGATACACTATATAGATTCAGTGTTATAATAAGGAGCACTTGTTCCAAATGTAGTGGGATATTTGGAATAACATGAGGAACTATATAATATTCTGAAAAAAATAAAATGATTTCTTACAATTTTGAAAAATGTTTTCAAAACTGAAAAATTTTTTTTTGGAAAATAATTTTGAGAAAAATTTTTTCCAATTTTGGAAAAAAAATCTTAAAAAGATATTAAATATGTTGAAAATCTTGAGTACTGTGAAATATGGTAGTGAAAATTTAAAAAAAAAAAGTTGGAGAAGCTTTGTGCACATTCTAGCCAATGGATAAATGGTGCCAAAGCTAGATACACTATATAGATTCAGTGTTATAATAAGGAGCACTTGTTCCAAATGTAGTAGTGGGATATTTGGAATAATATAATAAACTAGTATAATAATCAAAAAAAAAAATGATTTTTAACAATTTTGAAAATTTTTTTTCAAAACTGAAAAATTTTTTTTTTGAAAAGAATTTTGAGAAAAATTTTTAGAATTTTCTAGAAAAAGTAAAAAGATTGATTAAAATTTTGGAAATCTTGCGTACTGAGAAATTTGGGATTTCGAATAATATTGGGAACTAAGTAACTTTGCCTTTTTTAAATCTGGAAAATATTTGTGACAATATTGGAAACTGTAAATTTTTATTTTTGAAAAAAAAAGTATTTGACAATTTTGGAAGAAAAAATCTTAAAAAGATAATTAAATATGTTGAAAATCTTGAGCACTGTGAAATGTGGTACTGAAAATTTAAAAAAAAGTTGGAGAAGCTTTGTGAACATTCTAGCCAATGGATGGATGGTACCAAAGCTAGATAGACTATATAGATTAAGTGTATAATAAGGAGCACATTCTGAAAAAATCAAATGATTTCTAACAATTTTGAAAAATGTTTTCAAAACAGAAATTTTTTTTGGAAAATAATTTTAAGAAAAATTTTTAGAATTTTGTCAAAAAAAATGAAAAATATTGCTTAAAATTTTGGAAATCTTGCGTACTGAGAAATTTGGAAACGAAGTACACTATTTTCTGAAAAAAAAAAAATGATTTTCACAATTTTAAAAAAAAATTATTTTTTTTTGGAAAAAATTTTGACAAACATTTTTAGAATTTTGTAAAAAAAAAATAAAAAAAGATTGTTTAATTTCGATTACATTATTTAGATTAAGTGTTGTAGGCGCACAGAAATGATTTTTGACAATTTTGGAAAAAAAAAATTTGAAAAACATTGTTGATTGTTGAATGCAAAAATTCTAGAGATTTTTCCAATTTTGAAAAAAAAAAAATCTTAAAAAGAATATTAAATATGTTGAAAATCTTGAGCACTGTGAAATTTGGTAGTGAAAATTTAAAAAAAAAGTTGGAGAAGCTTTGTGCACATTCTAGCCAATGGATAAATGGTGCCAAAGCTATATACACTATATAGATTCAGTATTATAATAAGGAGCACTTGTTCCAAATGTAGTGGGATATTTGGAATAACAAGAGGAACTAATATAATATTCTGAAAAAATAAAATGATTTCTTACAATTTTGAAAAATGTTTTCAAAACTGAAATTTTTTTTGGAAAATAATTTTGAGGAAAATTTTTAGAATTTTGTAAGAAAATGAAAAATATTGCTTAAAATTTAGGAAATCTTGCGTTCTGAGAAATTTGGAAACGAAGTACACTATTTTCTGAAAAAAAAAATGATTTTCACAATTTTAAAAAAATTTAATTTTTTTTTGGAAAAAATTTTTGACAAACATTTTAGAATTTTGTAAAAAAAAAATAAAAAAGATTGTTAAAAATTTTGGAAATCTTGCGTACTGAGAAATTTGGTACCGAAGCTACATTATTTAGATTAAGTGTTGTAGGCGCACAGAAATGATTTTTGACAATTTTGGAAAAAAAAATCTGAAAAACATTGTTGATTGTTGAATGCAAAAATTCTAGAGATTTTTCCAATTTTGAAAAAAAAAAAATCTTAAAAAGAATATTAAATATGTTGAAAATCTTGAGCACTGTGAAATTTGGTAGTGAAAATTTAAAAAAAAAGTTGGAGAAGCTTTGTAAACATTCTAGCCAATGGATAAATGGTACCAAAGCTAGATAGACTATATAGATTAACTTGTTCCAAATGTAGTAGTGGGATATTTGGAATAATATAATGACTAGTATAATAATCTGAAAAAATAAAATGATTTCAAAACTGAAATTTTTTTTGGAAAAGAATTTTGAGAAAAATTTTTAGAATTTTGTAAAAAAATTAAAAAGATTGATTAACATTTTGGAAATCTTGCGTACTGAGAAATTTGGGATTTCGAATAATATTGGGAAATATCTGGAAAATATTTGTGACAATATTGGAAACTGTAAATTTTAATTTTTGAAAAAAATAAGTATTTGACAATTTTGGAAGAAAAAATCTTAAAAAGATAATTAAATATGTTGAAAATCTTGAGTACTGTGAAATTTGGAAGTGAACATTTAAACCAAAGTGGAGAAGCTTTATAACCTTCTAGCCAATGGATGGATGAATGGTACCAAATCTAGATAGACTATATAGATTAAGTGTTATAATAAGGAGAACTTGTTCCAAATGTAGCAGTGGGATATTTGGAATAATATAAGGAACTAGTATAATATTCTGAAAAAATAAAATGATTTCAAAACTGAAATTTTTTTTGGAAAATAATTTTGAGAAAAATTTTTAGAATTTTGTAAAAAAAAAATGAAAAATATTGCTTAAAATTTTGGAAATCTGGCGTACTGAGAAATTTGGAACCGAAGTACACAATTTTCTGCAAAAAAAAAAATAATTTTCACAATTTTAAAAAAATTGTATTTTTGTTTGGAAAAAAATTTTGACTAAAATTTTTAGAATTTTGTAAAAAAAAATAAAAAAGATTGATAATTAGTTCTTTTATTTGACCTTTTTTAATATTTAATAGTTTCTGTTAAGAAGCAATTAGGTCATTTTAATTTTATATAAAAATATTTGATTTATTTTTATATATTTATTTCCAATATTTCGCTATCACAATGGATAGAATTAAAAAAATTGTATTATCCCTGAGGAAGCTATCCATTGTGATAGCGAAATATTGGAAATAAATATATAAAAATAAATCAAATATTTTTATATAAAATTAAATTGACCTAATTGCTTGTTAAAAGAAACTATTAAATATAAAAAAAGATTGTTTAAAATTATGGAAATCTTGCGTACTGAGAAATTTGGAACCGAAGCTACATTATTTACATTAGGTGTTGTAGGCGCACAGAAATGATTTTTGACAATTTTGGAAAAAAAAATCTGAAAAACATTGTTGATTGTTGAATGCAAAAATTCTAAGGATTTTTCCAATTTTGAAAAAAAATCTTAAAAAGAATATTAAATATGTTGAAAATCTTGAGTACTGTGAAATTTGGTAGTGAAAATTTAAAAAAAAGATTGAGAAGCTTTGTGCACATTCTAGCCAAGGGATAAATGGTGCCAAAGTTAGATACACTATATAGAATCAGTGTTATAATAAGGAGCACTTGTTCCAAATGTAGTAGTGGGATATTTGGAATAATATAAGAAACTAGTATAATAATCTGAAAAAAAAAATGATTTTTAACAATTTTGAATTTTTTTTTTTTGAAAACTGAAATTTTTTTTTTTTTTTTGGAAAAGAATTTTGAGAAAAATTTTTAGAATTTTGTAAAAAAATTGAAAAGATTGATTAAAATTTTGGAAAACTTGCGTACTGAGAAATTTGGGGTTTCGAATAATATTAGGAACTAAGTAATTTTGCCTTTTTTTAAATCTAGAAAATATTTGTGACAATATTGGAAACTGTAAATTTTAATTTTTGAAAAAAAATTATGTATTTGACAATTTTGGATGAAAAAATCTTTAAAAGATATTAAATATTTTGAAAATCTTGAGTACTGTGAAATTTGGAAGTGAAAATTTAAAAACAAAGTTGGAGAAGCTTGTGCACATTCTAGCCAATGGATAAATGGTTCCAAAGCTAGATACACTATATAGATTCAGTGTTATAATAAAGAGCACTTGTTCCAAATGTAGTAGTGGGATATTTGGAATAATATAAGAAACTAGTATAATAATCTAAAAAAAAATGATTTTTAACAATTTTGAATTTTTTTTTTTTGAAAACTGATTTTTTTTTTTTTTTGGAAAAGAATTTTGAGAAAAATTTTTAGAATTTTCTAAAAAAATTAAAAAGATTGATTAAAATTTTGGAAATCTTGCGTACTGAGAAATTTGGGATTTCGAATAATATTGGGAACTAAGTAATTTTGCCTTTTTTTAAATCTGGAAAATATTTGTGACAATATTGGAAACTGTAAATTTTAATTTTTGAAAAAAAAAAAAAAAAATAAGTATTTGACAATTTTGGAAGAAAAAATCTTAAAAAGATAATTAAATATGTTGAAAATCTTGAGCACTGTGAAATGTGGTAGTGAAAATTTAAAAAAAAGTTGGAGAATCTTTGTGAACATTCTAGCCAAAGGATGAATGGTGCCAAAGCTAGATAGACTATATAGATTAACTGTTCACGTGTTCCAAATGTAGTGGGATGTTTGGAATAACATAAGGAACTAGTATAATATTCTGAAAAAATAAAATGATTTCTTACAATTTTGAAAAATGTTTTCAAAACTGAATTTTTTTTTTTGGAAAATAATTTGAGAAAAATTTTTAGAATTTTGTAAAAAAAAAATGAAAAATATTGCTTAAAATTTTGGAAATCTTGCGTACTGAGAAATTTGGAACCGAAGATACATTATTTAGATTAAGTGTTGTAGGCGCACAGAAATGATTTTTGACAATTTTGAAAAAAAAAATCTGAATAACATTGTTGATTGTTGAATGCAAAAATTCTAGTGATTTTTCCAATTTTGGAAAAAAATCTTAAAACGACAATTAAATATGTTGAAAATCTTGAGTACTGTGAAATTTGGTAGTGAAAATTTAAAAAAAAGATTGAGAAGCTTTGTGCACATTCTAGTTAAGGGATAAATGGTGCCAAAGCTAGATACACTATATAGATACAGTGTTATAATAAGGAGCACTTGTTCCAAATGTAGTAGTGGGATATTTTTTTTTTTTTTTTCAAAAAATTAAATTTACAGTTTCCAATATTGTCACAAATCTTTTCCAGATTTAAAAAAAAAGGCAAAATTGCTTAGTTCCCAATATTATTCCAAATCCCACTACTACATTTGAAACAACTGGTCCTTACAACACTGAATCTGATTAAAAAAAAAGGCAAAATTGCTTAGTTCCCAATATTATTCGAAATCCCACTACTACATTTGAAACAACTGGTCCTTACAACACTGAATCTATATAGTCTATCTAGCTTTGGCACCATTCATCCATTGGGTAGAATGTTCACATAGCTTCTCCAACTTTTTTTTTTAAATTTTCAACAATCAACAATGTTTTTCAGATTTTTTTTCCCCAAATTGTCAAAAATCATTTCTGTGCGCCTACAACACTTAATCTAAATAATGTAGCTTCGGTTCCAAATTTCTTAGTACGCAAGATTTCCAAAATTTTAAACAATCTTTTTAATTTTTTTACAAAATTCTAAAATTTTTCTCAAAATTCTTTTCAAAAAAAAAAATGTTTCAGTTTTGAAAAAAAATTTTCAAAGTTGTTATAAATCATTTTTTTTTTCAGAATATTATACTAGTTTCTTAGATTATTCCAAATATCCCACAACTACATTTGGAACAAGTGCTCCTTATTATAACACTGAATCTATATAGTGTATCTAGCTTTGGCACCATTTATCCATTGGCTAGAATGTGCACAAAGCTTCTCCAACTTTTCTTTTTAAATTTTCACTATCATATTTCACAGTACTCAAGATTTTCAACATATTTAATATCTTTTTAAGATTTTTTTTCCAAAATTGGAAAATTTTTTTCTCAAAATTCTTTTCCAAAAAAAAAATTTTTCAGTTTTGAAAACATTTTTCAAAATTGTAAGAAATCATTTTATTTTTTCAGAATATTATGTTATTCCAAATATCCCACTACATTTGGAACAAGTGTCTATATAGTCTATATAAGGAGCAGTGATTATAATAATATAACACTGAATCTATATAGTGTATATAGCTTTGGCACCATTTATCCATTGGCTAGAATGTACACAAAGCTGCTCCACCTTTTTTTTCCAAATGTAGTAGTGGGATATTTGGAATAATATAAGAAACTAGTATAATAATCTAAAAAAAAATGATTTTTAACAATTTTGAAAATTTTTTTTTCAAAACTGAAAATTTTTTTTTTTGGAAAAGAATTTTGAGAAAAATTTTTAGAATTTTCTAAAAAAATTAAAAAGATTGATTAAAATTTTGGAAATCTTGCGTACTGAGAAATTTGGGATTTCGAATAATATTGGGAACTAAGTAATTTTGCCTTTTTTTAAATCTGGAAAATATTTGTGACAATATTGGAAACTGTAAATTTTAATTTTTGAAAAAAAAAAAAAAAATAAGTATTTGACAATTTTGGAAGAAAAAATCTTAAAAAGATAATTAAATATGTTGAAAATCTTGAGTACTGTGAAATATGGTAGTGAAAATTTAAAAAAAAAAGTTGGAGAAGCTTTGTGCACATTCTAGCCAATGGATAAATGGTCCCAAAGCTAGATATACTATATAAATTCAGTGTTATAATAAGGAGCACTTGTTCCAAATGTAGTAGTGGGATATTTGGAATAATATAAGAAACTAGTATAATAATCTAAAAAAAAAATGATTTTTAACAATTTTGAAAATTTTTTTTCAAAACTGAAAAATTTTTTTTTTGGAAAAGAATTTTGAGAAAAATTTTTAGAATTTTCTAAAAAAATTAAAAAGATTGATTAAAATTATGGAAATCTTGCGTACTGAGATATTTGGGATTTCGAATAATATTGGGAACTAAGTAATTTTGCATTTTTAAAATCTGGAAAATATTTGTGACAATATTGGAAACTGTAAATTTTAATTTTTGAAAAAAAAAATAATAAGTATTTGACACTTTTGGAAGAAAAAATCTTAAAAAGATAATTAAATATTTTGAAAATCTTGAGTACTGTGAAATTTGGAAGTGAAAATTTAAAACAAAGTTGGAGAAGCTTTGTAAACATTCTAGCCAATGGATAAATGGTGCCAAAGCTAGATTCAGTGTTATAATAAGGAGCACTTGTTCCAAATGTAGTGGGGTATAATATTCTGAAAAAATAAAATGATTTTTAACAATTTTGAAAAATGTTTTCAAAACTGAAATTTTTTTTTTTTGGAAAAGAATTTTGAGAAAAATTTTTAGAATTTTGTAAAAAAATTAAAAAGATTGATTAAAATTTTGGAAATCTTGCGTACTGAGAAATTTGGGATTTCGAATAATATTGGGAACTAAGTAATTTTGCCTTTTTTTAAATCTGGAAAACATTTGTGACAATATTGGAAACTGTAAATTTTAATTTTTGAAAAAAAAAAATAAGTATTTGACAATTTTGCAAGAAAAAATCTTAAAAAGATAATTAAATATGTAGAAAATCTTGAGCACTGTGAAATGTGGTAGTGAAAATTTAAAAAAAAGTTGGAGAAGCTTTGTGAACATTCTAGCCAATGGATGAATGGTGCCAAAGCTAGATAGACTATATGATTAAGTCTTCACTTTTTCCAAATGTAGTAGTGGGAACTAGTATAATATTCTGAAAAAAAATGATGATTTTTAACAATTTTGAAAAATTTTTATCAAAACTGAAATTTTTTTTTTTGGAAAAGAATTTGAGTCTAGCCAATGGATAAATGGTGCCAAAGCTAGATACACTATATAGAGTCAGTGTTATAATAAGGAGCACTTGTTCCAAATGTAGTGGGATATTTGGAATAATATAAGGAACTAGTATAATATTCTGAAAAAATAAAATGATTTCTTACAATTTTGAAAAATGTTTTCAAAACTGAAAATTTTTTTTTTTTTTGAAAAGAATTTTGAGAAACAATTTTTCCAATTTTGAAAAAAAAATCTTAAAAAGATATTAAATATGTTGAAAATCTTGGGAGAGTAGGGATTTCTATACCTACCAGCTGAAAAGCGCAAAAGGGCTCCAAGTCGTTCTAAAGGGTATAGACCCAGATGTTGATCCTGCCGAGATAAAGACTAGTTTAATGGAAAATGGCTTCAAAATTAAGAACATAACGAGTATTAGAAACCGTGAAAAGATTCCTCAGCCTATGTTCAGGGTGGAATTGAAACCCGGAGATATAGTCTTAAAGAAAAACGAGTCCCATCCCATCTACAATCTGATTTACCTTCTGCATCGTAGAATCACCGTGGAAGAACCGCATAAGCGTCAGGGACCCGTCCAGTGTCTTAATTGTCAAGAATTTGGTCACACTAAAGCGTATTGTAAATTGCCGTCAGTTTGTGTTGCGTGTGGGGAACTACATACAACTGCTCAATGTGATAAGTCGAAAACCGACTCAAAAATCAAAAAATGCAGTAACTGCGGAGGTAATCATACCGCAAATTATAGAGGTTGTCCAGTTTACACTCATTTGAAAGGCATAAGGACCAACAAGACGTCAGTATTACCTGTTCATCCACAACAGCCTAATTTTGCATCGAGTAACAATTTTCCTCAATTGTTACGGTCCACTAGTCATGAAAACGCGCCTAGTTCTAGACAAGTTTCTTACGCTAACGTGGTTAAATCTAATACGCCAGGTTTGGAGCAGGAACCTAAATCTCAATATTACGAGCCTAATATTAACACTCTAGAGACTACTTTGCAGACACTTGTCCAAACTATGAACACTTTTACGACCACTATGACATCCATGATGCAGGAAATGCTGAAAATGCAATCCACTATCTTACAAGCAATTTTAAAGAAATGATTTGTTTAAAAATTTGTTTTTGGAACGCGAACGGCCTCCGCCAACATAAAAACGAACTGGAACACTTCCTGATGGATAAGCAGATTGATGTCATGATGATTGCTGAAACTCACTTGACGGCGACAGGGTACTTCAAAGTTAATGGCTACGTGTTGTATGATACTAAAGATCCCCGCGGAAGAGCATGTGGAGGTTCGGCAATTCTTATAAAGAACAGAATAAAACATTATTTAATGAACAACATATGTAAGGATTACCTACAAGCAACAAACATTTGTATTGAATTCTGTCAATACAACTTTGTTTTATCATCAATTTATTCGCCGCCTCGATTTTCAATAAAAGAACATCAATACTACAGCTTCTTCAATTCCCTTGGAGCTAGATTTTTGGTTGCTGGTGACTTTAACGCCAAACACACATTTTGGGGTTCACGTCTAGTGACCCCGAAGGGTCGTGAACTCTTCAACACCATTGCCAAAATGGGCTTAGATGTACTCTCAAGCGGGCATCCCACCTACTGGCCGACGGACCGACGGAAGATTCCCGATATTATTGACTTCGGAGTAGTGAAAAATATCCCTGTAGAATCGATACAAGTGGAGCCTTCATTAGACTTGTCTTCAGATCACTCTCCTTCTATTATTTCAATGCGTTTCCTTCAAGGGTATGGCTCTCCATTTCGGGACATGTCTAAATCCAGAGTAAATTGGATAAAGTATAAAAAGTATTTAAGTTCCCACTGTACGGAAAATGTAGTGTTGAGAACTACCGAGGATATTGATGGGTCGATTGGCAAGTTTACTGAGGACATACGAAGAGCTGTGCATCACGCTTCCACATATGACGTTGTATGCAGAAATAGGACAAACAGAACTTATTTCGCTGAACTCGAACATCTCCTGACAGAAAAAAGAAGAGTTAGAAGAGAGTGGCAAATTCACAGGTCTCCTCAACTGAAAGCTAGGCTACGGGAATGCAGAGATATACTAAGAAATTTCTTAGAAACCCAAAGAATGGCTTCACTTAAATCATACTTGGAGGGAATTGACAGTTCCCCACAATCTGACTATTCGTTATGGAAGGCAGCACGAGGTTTAAAAAGACCAGTTAGAGGAAAGCCTCCTTTGCGAAATCCGATTGGTGACTGGGCTAGAAACGATTCCGAGAAGGGGACTTTATTTGTTAACCATTTGAGAAATGTGTTTACTATAAACAACTCAAATAATGCAACTGAATTGCCACCACTCGTTATTAGACCTCCTGTACCTCTAAGACTTAGCTTTAATGATATTCAAAGCGCTATTGGTACTCTGAACCTTAAAAAAGCTCCAGGTATGGATAAAATCAGCAACAAAATGCTCGTGGAGTTACCTCGTGTAGCTAGAAGAATTATTCTCTTTATCTTCAATGCTATTTTACGCCTAGAATACTATCCTGCAGATTGGAAGGTATCTATGATTACCATGATTCCTAAGCCAGGGAAGGACCTCACCAAAGTAGAGTCATATAGGCCAATTAGCCTACTGCCGACAATTTCAAAACTGTTTGAAAAATTGTTAATGGCTAAGTTGATTCCAATTCTGAACGACACTCAATGTATTCCAAATCATCAATTCGGGTTCAGAGCTAAACACAGCACCATCGAACAAACACACAGATTGGTAAATGTGATAAGACGGTCGTTTGAAGAGCAAAAATACTGTTCCGCGCTTTTCATTGATGTTTCCCAAGCGTTCGACAAAGTCTGGCATGAAGGTTTAATGCACAAAATAAAATTAGCTCTGCCTGCTAACACCCACAAACTTATGAAAAGTTATTTATATGGTCGCAAATTTACAATCAAAGAAGGCGATTTTTTAAGCCCCGCTCAGCCAATTGAAGCAGGAGTACCCCAGGGTAGCATACTGGGTCCTACTTTATATTTGATTTATGCATCCGATATGCCGTCAGACCCCAATATACATACTTCAACTTTTGCTGACGATACAGCCTTTATTAGCGTTCATAAGGACCATCAAATAGAATCACAGAATTTGCAGAATTATATTTATAAACTAGAGAATTGGCTTGAGCTTTGGAAAATCAGGGTTAACGAACAGAAATGTATTCATATCACTTTCACATTGCGAAAAGATACCTGCTCGTCCATCAGAATAAATAACCAAATTATTCCGCAACACAATGAAGTCAAATACCTCGGAATCCACCTCGATCGTCGTTTAACCTGGAAGTCTCATATTGACGCAAAACTTACACAGATGAGATTAAAAGCAGTGCAACTTAATTGGCTAATCGGCAGAAATTCTACATTAAAGTTGGATTGTAAACTTTTGTTGTACAATGCAATTCTAAAGCCAATATGGTGTTATGGAATTCAATTATGGGGTACTGCCTCAGCATCCAACATTGAAAAAATTCAAAGAGGTCAAAATAAAATTCTACGTATAATTACTGCAGCTCCATGGTACGTTAAAAATTCTCGAATTCACAAAGATCTAGGCATTCCTTTGGTGAAAGACGAATTTACAAAATACGCCGCAAAATATGTCAGCAAACTTGAACACCATCCAAACCCACTTGCACGAGACATCCTTAACTTTAGTGGCCATGTTCGGTTGAGAAGGAGGGATACCCTTGCTTTAACTCAAACGCAAAACAGATGACTGGATCAGTGGATGTAAATTTTTTTGTAGTATCATAATATTTTGTCTAGCACTGGCTGGACTTATTATTTTCTTTTAGTATTAAGATTCGAAAACTTATTGTCATTTCAATATCTGAAGATTCAATAAATAAATATTTTTTTTTTTTTTTTTTTTTTTTTTATAATACATTATATTTATTTATTGAATCTTCAGATATTGAAATGACAATAAGTTTTCGAATCTTAATACTAAAAGAAAATAATAAGTCCAGCCAGTGCTAGACAAAATATTATGATACTACAAAAAAATGTATAATGTATTATAAAAAAAAAAAAAAAAAATCTTGAGTACTGTGAAATATGGTAGTGAAAATTAAAAAAAAAAAAAGTTGGAGAAGCTTTGTGCATATTCTAGCCAATGGATAAATGGTGCGAAAGCTAGATACACTATATAGATTCAGTGTTATAATAAGGAGCACTTGTTCCAAATGTAATAGTGGGATATTTGGAATAATATAAGAAACTAGTATAATAATATGAAAAAAAAAATGATTTTTAACAATTTTGAATTTTTTTTTTTGAAAACTGAATTTTTTTTTTTGGAAAATAATTTTGAGAAAAATTTTTAGAATTTTGTAAAAAAATTAAAAAGATTGATTAAAATTTTGGAAATCTTGCGTACTGAGAAATTTGGAATTTCGAATAATATTGGGAACCAAGTAATTTTGCCTTTTTTTTAAATCTGGAAAATATTTGTGACAATAGTAGAAACTGTAAATTTTAATTTTTGAAAAAAATAAGTATTTGACAATTTTGGAAGAAAAAATCTTAAAAAGACAATTAAATATGTTGAAAATCTTGAGTACTGTGAAATTTGGAAGTGAACATTTAAAACAAAGTTGGAGAAGCTTTGTAAACATTCTAGCCAATGGATGGATGAATGGTACAAAATCTAGATAGACTATATAGATTCAGTGTTGTAATAAGGCGCACTTGTTCCAAATGTAGTGGGATATTTGGAATAACATGAGGAACTAATATAAAATTCTGAAAAAATAAAATGATTTCTTACAATTTTGAAAAATGTTTTCAAAACTGAAATTTTTTTTGGAAAATAATTTTGAGAAAAATTTTTAGAATTTTGTAAAAAAAAATGAAAAATATTGCTTAAAATTTAGGAAATCTTGCGTACTGAGAAATTTGGAAACGAAGTACACTATTTTCTGAAAAAAAAAATGATTTTCACAAATTTAAAAAAATTTTATTTTTTTTTTGGAAAAAAATTTTGACAAACATTTTTAGAATTTTGGAAATAAAAAATAAAAAAGATTGTTTAAAATTTTGGAAATCTTGCGTACTGAGAAATTTGGAACCGAAGCTACATTATTTAGATTAAGTGTTGTAGGCGCACAGAAATGATTTTTGACAATTTTGGAAAAAAAAATCTGAAAAACATTGTTGATTGTTGAATGCAAAAATTCTAGAGATTTTTCCAATTTTGAAAAAAAAAAGTCTTAATAAGAATATTAAATATGTTGAAAATCTTGAGTACTGTGAAATTTGGTAGTGAAAATTTAAAAAAAGGTTGGAGAAGCTTTGTGCACATTCTAGCCAATGGATAAATGCTGCCAAAAACTGGATACACTATATAGATTCAGTGTTATAATAAGGAGCACTTGTTCCAAATGTAGTGGGGTATAATATTCTGAAAAAATAAAATGATTTCATACAATTTTGAAAAATGTTTTCAAAACTGAAAATTTTTTTTTTTTGGAAAAGAATTTTGAGAAACAATTTTTTCAATTTTGAAAAAAAAATCTTAAAAAGATATTAAATATGTTGAAAATCTTGAGTACTGTGAAATATGGTAGTGAAAATTAAAAAAAAAAAGTTGGAGAAGCTTTCTAGCCAATGGATAAATGGTGCTAAAGTTAGATACACTATATAGAATCAGTGTTATAATAAGGAGCACTTGTTCCAAATGTAGTAGTGGGATATTTGGAATAATATAAGAAACTAGTATAATAATCTGAAAAAAAAATAATTTTTAACAATTTTGAATTTTTTTTTTTTGAAAACTGAAATTTTTTTTTTTTTTTTTTTGGAAAAGAATTTTGAGAAAAATTTTTAGAATTTTGTAAAAAAATTAAAAAGATTGATTAACATTTTGGAAATCTTGCGTACTGAGAAATTTGAGGTTTCGAATAATATTAGGAACTAAGTAATTTTGCCTTTTTTTAAATCTAGAAAATATTTGTGACAATATTGGAAACTGTAAATTTTAATTTTTGAAAAAAAATTATGTATTTGACAATTTTGGATCAAAAAATCTTTAAAAGATATTAAATATTTTGAAAATCTTGAGTACTGTGAAATTTGGAAGTGAAAATTTAAAACAAAGTTGGAGAAGCTTTGTAAACATTCTAGCCAATGGATAAATGGTACCAAAGCTAGATAGACTATATAGATTAACTTGTTCCAAATGTAGTAGTGGGATATTTGGAATAATATAATGACTAGTATAATAATCTGAAAAAATAAAATGATTTCAAAACTGAAATTTTTTTTGGAAAAGAATTTTGAGAAAAATTTTTAGAATTTTGTAAAAAAATTAAAAAGATTGATTAACATTTTGGAAATCTTGCGTACTGAGAAATTTGGGATTTCGAATAATATTGGGAAATATCTGGAAAATATTTGTGACAATATTGGAAACTGTAAATTTTAATTTTTGAAAAAAATAAGTATTTGACAATTTTGGAAGAAAAAATCTTAAAAAGATAATTAAATATGTTGAAAATCTTGAGTACTGTGAAATTTGGAAGTGAACATTTAAACCAAAGTTGGAGAAGCTTTATAACCTTCTAGCCAATGGATGGATGAATGGTAATCTATCTAGATAGACTATATAGATTAAGTGTTATAATAAGGAGAACTTGTTCCAAATGTAGCAGTGGGATATTTGGAATAATATAAGGAACTAGTATAATATTCTGAAAAAATAAAATGATTTCAAAACTGAAATTTTTTTTGGAAAATAATTTTGAGAAAAATTTTTAGAATTTTGTAAAAAAAAAATGAAAAATATTGCTTAAAATTTTGGAAATCTGGCGTACTGAGAAATTTGGAACCGAAGTACACAATTTTCTGCAAAAAAAAAAATAATTTTCACAATTTTAAAAAAATTTTATTTTTGTTTGGAAAAAAATTTTGACTAAAATTTTTAGAATTTTGTAAAAAAAAATAAAAAAGATTGATATTTAGTTCTTTTATTTGACCTTTTTTAATATTTAATAGTTTCTGTTAAGAAGCAATTAGGTCATTTTAATTTTATATAAAAATATTTGATTTATTTTTATATATTTATTTCCAATATTTCGCTATCACAATGGATAGAATTAAAAAAATTGTATTATCCCTGAGGAAGCTATCCATTGTGATAGCGAAATATTGGAAATAAATATATAAAAATAAATCAAATATTTTTATATAAAATTAAATTGACCTAATTGCTTGTTAAAAGAAACTATTAAATATAAAAAAAGATTGTTTAAAATTATGGAAATCTTGCGTACTGAGAAATTTGGAACCGAAGCTACATTATTTAGATTAGGTGTTGTAGGCGCACAGAAATGATTTTTGACAATTTTGGAAAAAAAAATCTGAAAAACATTGTTGATTGTTGAATGCAAAAATTCTAAGGATTTTTCCAATTTTGAAAAAAAAATCTTAAAAAGAATATTAAATATGTTGAAAATCTTGAGTACTGTGAAATTTGGTAGTGAAAATTTAAAAAAAAGATTGAGAAGCTTTGTGCACATTCTAGCCAAGGGATAAATGGTGCCAAAGCTAGATACACTATATAGATATAGTGTTATAATAAGGAGCACTTGTTCCAAATGTAGTAGTGGGATATTTTTTTTTTTTTTTTTCAAAAAATTAAATTTACAGTTTCCAATATTGTCACAAATCTTTTCCAGATTTAAAAAAAAAAGGCAAAATTGCTTAGTTCCCAATATTATTCGAAATCCCACTACTACATTTGAAACAACTGGTCCTTACAACACTGAATCTATATAGTCTATCTAGCTTTGGCACCATTCATCCATTTGGTAGAATGTTCACAAAGCTTCTCCAACTTTTTTTTAAATTTTCACTACCACATTTCACAGTGCTCAAGATTTTCAACATATTTAATTATCTTTTTAAGATTTTTTCTTCCAAAATTGTAAAATACTTATTTTTTTTCAAAAATTAAAATTTACAGTTTCCAATATTGCCACAAATATTTTCCAGATTTTAAAAATGCAAAATTACTTAGTTCCCAATATTATTCGAAATCCCAAATATCTCAGTACGCAAGATTTCCATAATTTTAATCAATCTTTTTAATTTTTTTAGAAAATTCTAAAAATTTTTCTCAAAATTCTTTTCCAAAATAAAAATTTTTCAGTTTTGAAAAAAAATTTTCAAAATTGTTAAAAATCATTTTTTTTTAGATTATTATACTAGTTTCTTATATTATTCCAAATATCCCACTACTACATTTGGAACAAGTGCTCCTTATTATAACACTGAATCTATATAGTGTATCTAGCTTTGGCACCATTTATCCATTGGCTAGAATGTGCACAAAGCTTCTCCAACTTTTTTTTTTAAATTTTCACTACCATATTTCACAGTACTCAAGATTTTCAACATATTTAATTGTCGTTTTAAGATTTTTTTCCAAAATTGGAAAAATCACTAGAATTTTTGCATTCAACAATCAACAATGTTTTTCAGATTTTTTTTCCCCAAATTGTCAAAAATCATTTCTGTGCGCCTACAACACTTAATCTAAATAATGTAGCTTCGGTTCCAAATTTCTTAGTACGCAAGATTTCCAAAATTTTAAACAATCTTTTTAATTTTTTTACAAAATTCTAAAATTTTTCTCAAAATTCTTTTCAAAAAAAAAAATGTTTCAGTTTTGAAAAAAAATTTTCAAAGTTGTTATAAATCATTTTTTTTTTTTTCAGAATATTATACTAGTTTCTTAGATTATTCCAAATATCCCACAACTACATTTGGAACAAGTGCTCCTTATTATAACACTGAATCTATATAGTGTATCTAGCTTTGGCACCATTTATCCATTGGCTAGAATGTGCACAAAGCTTCTCCAACTTTTCTTTTTAAATTTTCACTATCATATTTCACAGTACTCAAGATTTTCAACATATTTAATATCTTTTTAAGATTTTTTTTCCAAAATTGGAAAATTTTTTTCTCAAAATTCTTTTCCAAAAAAAAAATTTTTCAGTTTTGAAAACATTTTTCAAAATTGTAAGAAATCATTTTATTTTTTCAGAATATTATGTTATTCCAAATATCCCACTACATTTGGAACAAGTGTCTATATAGTCTATATAAGGAGCAGTGATTATAATAATATAACACTGAATCTATATAGTGTATATAGCTTTGGCACCATTTATCCATTGGCTAGAATGTACACAAAGCTTCTCCACCTTTTTTTTCCAAATGTAGTAGTGGGATATTTGGAATAATATAAGAAACTAGTATAATAATCTAAAAAAATGATTTTTAACAATTTTGAAAATTTTTTTTTCAAAACTGAAAATTTTTTTTTTTTGGAAAAGAATTTTGAGAAAAATTTTTAGAATTTTCTAAAAAAATTAAAAAGATTGATTAAAATTTTGGAAATCTTGCGTACTGAGAAATTTGGGATTTTGAATAATATTGGGAACTAAGTAATTTTGCCTTTTTTTAAATCTGGAAAATATTTGTGACAATATTGGAAACTGTAAATTTTAATTTTTGAAAAAAATAAGTATTTGACAATTTTGGAAGAAAAAATCTTAAAAAGATAATTAAATATGTTGAAAATCTTGAGCACTGTGAAATGTGGTAGTGAAAATTTAAAAAAAAAGTTGGAGAATCTTTGTGAACATTCTAGCCAAAGGATGAATGGTGCCAAAGCTAGATAGACTATTAACTGTTCACGTGTTCCAAATGCAGTGGGATGTTTGGAATAACATAAGGAACTAGTATAATATTCTGAAAAAATAAAATGATTTCTTACAATTTTGAAAAATGTTTTCAAAACTGATTTTTTTTTTTTTTTTGGAAAATAATTTGTAAAAAAAAAAATGAAAAATATTGCTTAAAATTTTGGAAATCTTGCGTACTGAGAAATTTGGAACCGAAGATACATTATTTAGATTAAGTGTTGTAGGCGCACAGAAATGATTTTTGACAATTTTGAAAAAAAAATCTGAATAACATTGTTGATTGTTGAATGCAAAAATTCTAGTGATTTTTCCAATTTTGGAAAAAAATCCTAAAACGACAATTAAATATGTTGAAAATCTTGAGTACTGTGAAATATGGTAGTGAAAATTTAAAAAAAAAGTTGGAGAAGCTTTGTGCACATTCTAGCCAACGGATAAATGGTGCCAAAGCTAGATACACTATATAGATTCAGTGTTATAATAAGGAGCACTTGTTCCAAAGGTAGTAGTGGGATATTTGGAATAATATAAGAAACTAGTATAATAATCTAAAAAAAAAATGATTTTTAACAATTTTGAAAATTTTTTTTCAAAACTGAATAATTTTTTTTTTGGAAAAGAATTTTGAGAAAAATTTTTAGAATTTTCTAAAAAAATTAAAAAGATTGATTAAAATTATGGAAATCTTGCGTACTGAGATATTTGGGATTTCGAATAATATTGGGAACTAAGTAATTTTGCATTTTTAAAATCTGGAAAATATTTGTGACAATATTGGAAACTGTAAATTTTAATTCTTGAAAAAAAAAAAATAAGTATTTGACAATTTTGGAAGAAAAAATCTTAAAAAGATAATTAAATATTTTGAAAATCTTGAGTACTGTGAAATTTGGAAGTGAAAATTTAAAACAAAGTTGGAGAAGCTTTGTAAACATTCTAGCCAATGGATAAATGGTGCCAAAGCTAGATACACTATATAGATTCAGTGTTATAATAAGGAGCACTTGTTCCAAATGTAATGGGGTATAATATTCTGAAAAAATAAAATGATTTCTTACAATTTTGAAAAATGTTTTCAAAACTGAAATTTTTTTTTTTTGGAAAGAATTTTGAGACAAATTTTTAGAATTTTGTAAAAAAAAAATGAAAAAGATTGTTTAAAATTTTGGAAATCTTGGAACTAAGAAATTTTGCCTTTGTTTTAAATCTGGAAAATATTTGTGACAATATTGGAAACTGTAAATTTTAATTTTTGAAAAAAAAATTATGTATTTGACAATTTTGGATGAAAAAATCTTAAAAAGATAAGTAAATATTTTGAAAATCTTGAGTACTGTGAAATTTGGAAGTGAAAATTTAAAACAAAGTTGGAGAAGCTTTGTAAACATTCTAGCCAATGGATAAATGGTACCAAAGCTAGATAGACTATATAGATTAACTTGTTCCAAATGTAGTAGTGGGATATTTGGAATAATATAAGGACTAGTATAATAATCTGAAAAAATAAAATGATTTAACAATTTTGTAAAATGTTTTCAAAACTGAAATTTTTTTTTTTGGAAAAGAATTTTGAGAAAAATTTTTAGAATTTTGTAAAAAAATTAAAAAGATTGATTAAAATTTTGGAAATCTTGCGTACTGAGAAATTTGGGATTTCGAATAATATTGGGAACTAAGTAATTTTGCCTTTTTTTAAATCTGGAAAACATTTGTGACAATATTGGAAACTGTAAATTTTAATTTTTGAAAAAAAAAAATAAGTATTTGACAATTTTGCAAGAAAAAATCTTAAAAAGATAATTAAATATGTAGAAAATCTTGAGCACTATGAAATGTGGTAGTGAAAATTTAAAAAAAAGTTGGAGAAGCTTTGTGAACATTCTAGCCAATGGATGAATGGTGCCAAAGCTAGATACACTATATAGAGTCAGTGTTATAATAAGGAGCACTTGTTCCAAATGTAGTGGGATATTTGGAATAATATAAGGAACTAGTATAACATTCTGAAAAAATAAAATGATTTCTTACAATTTTGTAAAATGTTTTCAAAACTGAACTTTTTTTTTTGGAAAAGAATTTTGAGAAAAAATTTTTCCAATTTTGGAAAAAAAAATCTTAAAAAGATATTAAATATGTTGAAAATCTTGAGTACTGTGAAATATGGTAGTGAAAATTAAAAAAAAAAAAGTTGGAGAAGCTTTGTGCACATTCTAGCCAATGGATAAATGGTACCAAAGCTAGATACACTATATAGATTCAGTGTTATAATAAGGAGCACTTGTTCCAAATGTATTGGGGTATAATATTCTGAAAAAATAAAATGATTTCTTACAATTTTGAAAAATGTTTTCAAAACTGAAAATTTTTTTTTTTTGGAAAAGAATTTTGAGAAACAGTTTTTCCAATTTTGAAAAAAAAATCTTAAAAAGATATTAAATATGTTGAAAATCTTGAGTACTGTGAAATATGGTAGTGAAAATTAAAAAAAAAAAGTTGGAGAAGCTTTGTGCATATTCTAGCCAATGGATAAATGGTACCAAAGCTAGATACACTATATAGAGTCAGTGTTATAATAAGGAGCACTTGTTCCAAATGTAGTGGGATATTTGGAATAATATAAGGAACTAGTATAATATTCTGAAAAAATAAAATGATTTCTTACAATTTTGTAAAATGTTTTCAAAACTGAATTTTTTTTTTGGAAAAGAATTTTGAGAAAAAATTTTTCCAATTTTGGAAAAAAAAATCTTAAAAAGATATTAAATATGTTGAAAATCTTGAGTACTGTGAAATATGGTAGTGAAAATTAAAAAAAAAAAAGTTGGAGAAGCTTTGTGCACATTCTAGCCAATGGATAAATGGTGCCAAAGCTAGATACACTATATAGATTCACTGTTATAATAAGGAGCACTTGTTCCAAATGTATTGGGGTATAATATTCTGAAAAAATAAAATGATTTCTTACAATTTTGAAAAATGTTTTCAAAACTGAAATTTTTTTTTTTTGGAAAAGAATTTTGAGACAAATTTTTAGAATTTTGTAAAAAAAAAAAATGAAAAAGATTGTTTAAAATTTTGGAAATCTTGGAACTAAGAAATTTTGCCTTTGTTTTAAATCTGGAAAATATTTTTGACAATATTGGAAACTGTAAATTTTAATTTTTGAAAAAAAAATTATGTATTTGACAATTTTGGATGCAAAAATCTTAAAAAGATAATTAAATATTTTGAAAATCTTGAGTACTGTGAAATTTGGAAGTGAAAATTTAAAACAAAGTTGGAGAAGCTTTGTAAACATTCTAGCCAATGGATAAATGGTACCAAAGCTAGATAGACTATATAGATTAACTTGTTCCAAATGTAGTAGTGGGATATTTGGAATAATATAAGGACTAGTATAATAATCTGAAAAAATAAAATGATTTAACAATTTTGTAAAATGTTTTCAAAACTGAAATTTTTTTTTTTGGAAAAGAATTTTGAGAAAAATTTTTAGAATTTTGTAAAAAAATTAAAAAGATTGATTAAAATTTTGGAAATCTTGCGTACTGAGAAATTTGGGATTTCGAATAATATTGGGAACTAAGTAATTTTGCCTTTTTTTAAATCTGGAAAACATTTGTGACAATATTGGAAACTGTAAATTTTAATTTTTGAAAAAAAAAATAAGTATTTGACAATTTTGCAAGAAAAAATCTTAAAAAGATAATTAAATATGTAGAAAATCTTGAGCACTGTGAAATGTGGTAGTGAAAATTTAAAAAAAAGTTGGAGAAGCTTTGTGAACATTCTAGCCAATGGATGAATGGTGCCAAAGCTAGATAGACTATATGATTAAGTCTTCACTTTTTCCAAATGTAGTAGTGGGAACTAGTATAATATTCTGAAAAAAAAATGATTTTTAACAATTTTGAAAAATTTTTATCAAAACTGAAATTTTTTTTTTTGGAAAAGAATTTGAGTCTAGCCAATGGATAAATGGTGCCAAAGCTAGATACACTATATAGAGTCAGTGTTATAATAAGGAGCACTTGTTCCAAATGTAGTGGGATATTTGGAATAATATAAGGAACTAGTATAATATTCTGAAAAAATAAAATGATTTCTTACAATTTTGTAAAATGTTTTCAAAACTGAACTTTTTTTTGGAAAAGAATTTTGAGAAAAAATTTTTCCAATTTTGGAAAAAAAATCTTAAAAAGATATTAAATATGTTGAAAATCTTGAGTACTGTGAAATATGGTAGTGAAAATTAAAAAAAAAAAAGTTGGAGAAGCTTTGTGCACATTCTAGCCAATGGATAAATGGTGCCAAAGCTAGATACACTATATAGATTCAGTGTTATAATAAGGAGCACTTGTTCCAAATGTATTGGGGTATAATATTCTGAAAAAATAAAATGATTTCTTACAATTTTGAAAAATGTTTTCAAAACTGAAAATTTTTTTTTTATGGAAAAGAATTTTGAGAAACAGTTTTTCCAATTTTGAAAAAAAAAATCTTAAAAAGATATTAAATATGTTGAAAATCTTGAGTACTGTGAAATATGGTAGTGAAAATTAAAAAAAAAAAAAGTTGGAGAAGCTTTGTGCATATTCTAGCCAATGGATAAATGGTACCAAAGCTAGATACACTATATAGAGTCAGTGTTATAATAAGGAGCACTTGTTCCAAATGTAGTGGGATATTTGGAATAATATAAGGAACTAGTATAATATTCTGAAAAAATAAAATGATTTCTTACAATTTTGTAAAATGTTTTCAAAACTGAATTTTTTTTTTGGAAAAGAATTTTGAGAAAAAATTTTTCCAATTTTGGAAAAAAAAATCTTAAAAAGATATTAAATATGTTGAAAATCTTGAGTACTGTGAAATATGGTAGTGAAAATTAAAAAAAAAAAGTTGGAGAGGCTTTGTGCACATTCTAGCCAATGGATAAATGGTGCCAAAGCTAGATACACTATATAGATTCAGTGTTATAATAAGGAGCACTTGTTCCAAATGTATTGGGGTATAATATTCTGAAAAAATAAAATGATTTCTTACAATTTTGAAAAATGTTTTCAAAACTGAAATTTTTTTTTTTTGGAAAAGAATTTTGAGACAAATTTTTAGAATTTTGTAAAAAAAAAAAATGAAAAAGATTGTTTAAAATTTTGGAAATCTTGGAACTAAGAAATTTTGCCTTTGTTTTAAATCTGGAAAATATTTGTGACAATATTGGAAACTGTAAATTTTAATTTTTGAAAAAAAAATTATGTATTTGACAATTTTGGATGCAAAAATCTTAAAAAGATAATTAAATATTTTGAAAATCTGGAGTACTGTGAAATTTGGAAGTGAAAATTTAAAACAAAGTTGGAGAAGCTTTGTAAACATTCTAGCCAATGGATAAATGGTACCAAAGCTAGATAGACTATATAGATTAACTTGTTCCAAATGTAGTAGTGGGATATTTGGAATAATATAAGGACTAGTATAATAATCTGAAAAAATAAAATGATTTAACAATTTTGTAAAATGTTTTCAAAACTGAAATTTTTTTTTTTGGAAAAGAATTTTGAGAAAAATTTTTAGAATTTTGTAAAAAAATTAAAAAGATTGATTAAAATTTTGGAAATCTTGCGTACTGAGAAATTTGGGATTTCGAATAATATTGGGAACTAAGTAATTTTGCCTTTTTTTAAATCTGGAAAACATTTGTGACAATATTGGAAACTGTAAATTTTAATTTTTGAAAAAAAAAATAAGTATTTGACAATTTTGCAAGAAAAAATCTTAAAAAGATAATTAAATATGTAGAAAATCTTGAGCACTGTGAAATGTGGTAGTGAAAATTTAAAAAAAAGTTGGAGAAGCTTTGTGAACATTCTAGCCAATGGATGAATGGTGCCAAAGCTAGATAGACTATATGATTAAGTCTTCACTTTTTCCAAATGTAGTAGTGGGAACTAGTATAATATTCTGAAAAAAAAATGATTTTTAACAATTTTGAAAAATTTTTATCAAAACTGAAATTTTTTTTTTTGGAAAAGAATTTGAGTCTAGCCAATGGATAAATGGTGCCAAAGCTAGATACACTATATAGAGTCAGTGTTATAATAAGGAGCACTTGTTCCAAATGTAGTGGGATATTTGGAATAATATAAGGAACTAGTATAATATTCTGAAAAAATAAAATGATTTCTTACAATTTTGTAAAATGTTTTCAAAACTGAACTTTTTTTTTGGAAAAGAATTTTGAGAAAAAATTTTTCCAATTTTGGAAAAAAAAATCTTAAAAAGATATTAAATATGTTGAAAATCTTGAGTACTGTGAAATATGGTAGTGAAAATTAAAAAAAAAAAATTGGAGAAGCTTTGTGCACATTCTAGCCAATGGATAAATGGTACCAAAGCTAGATACACTATATAGAGTCAGTGTTATAATAAGGAGCACTTGTTCCAAATGTAGTGGGATATTTGGAATAATATAAGGAACTAGTATAATATTCTGAAAAAATAAAATGATTTCTTACAATTTTGTAAAATGTTTTCAAAACTGAATTTTTTTTTTGGAAAAGAATTTTGAGAAAAAATTTTTCCAATTTTGGAAAAAAAAATCTTAAAAAGATATTAAATATGTTGAAAATCTTGAGTACTGTGAAATATGGTAGTGAAAATTAAAAAAAAAAAAGTTGGAGAAGCTTTGTGCACATTCTAGCCAATGGATAAATGGTGCCAAAGCTAGATACACTATATAGATTCACTGTTATAATAAGGAGCACTTGTTCCAAATGTATTGGGGTATAATATTCTGAAAAAATAAAATGATTTCTTACAATTTTGAAAAATGTTTTCAAAACTGAAATTTTTTTTTTTTGGAAAAGAATTTTGAGACAAATTTTTAGAATTTTGTAAAAAAAAAAATGAAAAAGATTGTTTAAAATTTTGGAAATCTTGGAACTAAGAAATTTTGCCTTTGTTTTAAATCTGGAAAATATTTTTGACAATATTGGAAACTGTAAATTTTAATTTTTGAAAAAAAAATTATGTATTTGACAATTTTGGATGCAAAAATCTTAAAAAGATAATTAAATATTTTGAAAATCTTGAGTACTGTGAAATTTGGAAGTGAAAATTTAAAACAAAGTTGGAGAAGCTTTGTAAACATTCTAGCCAATGGATAAATGGTACCAAAGCTAGATAGACTATATAGATTAACTTGTTCCAAATGTAGTAGTGGGATATTTGGAATAATATAAGGACTAGTATAATAATCTGAAAAAATAAAATGATTTAACAATTTTGTAAAATGTTTTCAAAACTGAAATTTTTTTTTTTGGAAAAGAATTTTGAGAAAAATTTTTAGAATTTTGTAAAAAAATTAAAAAGATTGATTAAAATTTTGGAAATCTTGCGTACTGAGAAATTTGGGATTTCGAATAATATTGGGAACTAAGTAATTTTGCCTTTTTTTAAATCTGGAAAACATTTGTGACAATATTGAAAACTGTAAATTTTAATTTTTGAAAAAAAAAATAAGTATTTGACAATTTTGCAAGAAAAAATCTTAAAAAGATAATTAAATATGTAGAAAATCTTGAGCACTGTGAAATGTGGTAGTGAAAATTTAAAAAAAAGTTGGAGAAGCTTTGTGAACATTCTAGCCAATGGATGAATGGTGCCAAAGCTAGATAGACTATATGATTAAGTCTTCACTTTTTCCAAATGTAGTAGTGGGAACTAGTATAATATTCTGAAAAAAAAATGATTTTTAACAATTTTGAAAAATTTTTATCAAAACTGAAATTTTTTTTTTTGGAAAAGAATTTGAGTCTAGCCAATGGATAAATGGTGCCAAAGCTAGATACACTATATAGAGTCAGTGTTATAATAAGGAGCACTTGTTCCAAATGTAGTGGGATATTTGGAATAATATAAGGAACTAGTATAATATTCTGAAAAAATAAAATGATTTTTAACAATTTTGAATTTTTTTTTTTGAAAACTGAATTTTTTTTTGGAAAAGAATTTTGAGAAAAATTTTTAGAATTTTGTAAAAAAATTGAAAAGATCGATTAAAATTTTGGAAAACTTGCGTACTGAGAAATTTGGGATTTCGAATAATATTGGGAACCAAGTAATTTTGCCTTTTTTTAAATCTGGAAAATATTTGTGACAATATTGGAAACTGTAAATTTTAATTTTTGAAAAAAATAAGTATTTGACAATTTTGGAAGAAAAAATCTTAAAAAGATAATTAAATATGTTGAAAATCTTGAGTACTGTGAAATTTGGAAGTGAACATTTAAAACAAAGTTGGAGAAGCTTTATAACCTTCTAGCCAATGGATGGATGAATGGTACCAAATCTAGATAGACTATATAGATTAAGTGTTATAATAAGGAGAACTTGTTCCAAATGTAGCAGTGGGATATTTGGAATAATATAAGGAACTAGTATAATATTCTGAAAAATTAAAATGATTTCAAAACTGAAATTTTTTTTGGAAAATAATTTTGAGGAAAATTTTTAGAATTTTGTAAAAAAAAAATAAAAAAAGATTGTTTAAAATTTTGGAAATCTTGCGTACTGAGAAATTTGGAACCGAAGCTACATTATTTAGATTAAGTGTTGTAGGCGCACAGAAATGATTTTTGACAATTTTGGAAAAAAAAATCTGAAAAACATTGCAAAAATTCTAGAGATTTTTCCAATTTTGAAAAAAAGTCTTAATAAGAATATTAAATATGTTGAAAATCTTGAGTACTGTGAAATTTGGTAGTGAAAATTTAAAAAAAAGGTTGGAGAAGCTTTGTGCACATTCTAGCCAATGGATAAATGGTGCCAAAGCTGGATACACTATATAGATTCAGTGTTATAATAAGGAGCACTTGTTCCAAATGTAGTGGGGTATAATATTCTGAAAAAATAAAATGATTTCTTACAATTTTGAAAAATGTTTTCAAAACTGAAAATTTTTTTTTTTGGAAAAGAATTTTGAGAAACAATTTTTCCAATTTTGAAAAAAAAATCTTAAAAAGATATTAAATATGTTGAAAATCTTGAGTACTGTGAAATATGGTAGTGAAAATAAAAAAAAAAAAGTTGGAGAAGCTTTGTGCATATTCTAGCCAATGGATAAATGGTGCCAAAGCTAGATACACTATATAGATTCAGTGTTATAATAAGGAGCACTTGTTCCAAATGTAGTTGTGGGATATTTGGAATAATCTAAGAAACTAGTATAAGATTCTGAAAAAAAAAAATGATTTATAACAACTTTGAAAATTTTTTTTCAAAACTGAAACATTTTTTTTTTGAAAAGAATTTTGAGAAAAATTTTAGAATTTTGTAAAAAAATTAAAAACATTGTTTAAAATTTTGGAAATCTTGCGTACTAAGAAATTTGGAACCGAAGCTACATTATTTAGATTAAGTGTTGTAGGCGCACAGAAATGATTTTTGACAATTTGGGGGAAAAAAATCTGAAAAACATTGTTGATTGTTGAAAATTTAAAAAAAAAAGTTGGAGAAGCTATGTGAACATTCTACCCAATGGATGAATGGTGCCAAAGCTAGATAGACTATATAGATTCAGTGTTGTAAGGACCAGTTGTTTCAAATGTAGTAGTGGGATTTCGAATAATATTGGGAACTAAGCAATTTTGCCTTTTTTTTAATCTGGAAAAGATTTGTGACAATATTGGAAACTGTAAATTTTAATTTTTGAAAAAAAAATAAGTATTTTACAATTTTGGAAGAAAAAATCTTAAAAAGATAATTAAATATGTTGAAAATCTTGAGCACTGTGAAATGTGGTAGTGAAAATTTAAAAAAAAGTTGGAGAAGCTTTGTGAACATTCTACCAAATGGATGAATGGTGCCAAAGCTAGATGGACTATATAGATTCAGTGTTGTAAGGACCAGTTGTTTCAAATGTAGTAGTGGGATTTCGAATAATATTGGGAACTAAGCAATTTTGCCTTTTTTTTTTAAATCTGGAAAAGATTTGTGACAATATTGGAAACTGTAAATTTAATTTTTTGAAAAAAAAAAAAATAAGTATTTGACAATTTTGGAAGAAAAAATCTTAAAAAGATAATTAAATATGTTGAAAATCTTGAGTACTGTGAAATTTGGAAGTGAACATTTAAAACAAAGTTGGAGAAGCTTTATAACCTTCTAGCCAATGGATGGATGAATGGTACCAAATCTAGATAGACTATATAGATTAAGTGTTATAATAAGGAGAACTTGTTCCAAATGTAGCAGTGGGATATTTGGAATAATATAAGAAACTAGTATAATAATCTGAAAAAAAAAAAAATGATTTTTAACAATTTTGAATTTTATTTTTTTTGAAAACTGAAATTTTTTTTTTTGGAAAAGAATTTTGAGAAAAATTTTTAGAATTTTTTAAAAAAATTAAAAGATTGATTAAAATTTTTGAGATCTTGCGTACTGAGAAATTTGGGATTTCGAATAATATTGGGAACCAAGTAATTTTGCCTTTTTTAAATCTGGAAAATATTTATGACAATATTGGAAACTGTAGATTTTAATTTTTGAAAAAAAAAAAAAAAATAAGTATTTGACAATTTTGGAAGAAAAAATCTTAAAAAGATAATTAAATATGTTGAAAATCTTGAGTACTGTGAAATTTGGAAGTGAACATTTAAAACAAAGTTGGAGAAGCTTTATAACCTTCTAGCCAATGGATGGATGAATGGTACCAAATCTAGATAGACTATATAGATTAAGTGTTATAATAAGGAGAACTTGTTCCAAATGTAGCAGTGGGATATTTGGAATAATATAAGGAACTAGTATAATATTCTGAAAAATTAAAATGATTTCAAAATTGAAATTTTTTTTGGAAAATAATTTTGAGAAAAATTTTTAGAATGTAAATTTTAATTTTTGAAAAAAAAAAAAATATGTATTTGACAATTTTGGAAGAAAAAATCTTAAAAAGATAATTAAATATGTTGAAAATATTGAGCACTGTGAAATGTGGTAGTGAAAATTTAAAAAAAAGTTGGAGAATCTTTGTGAACATTCTAGCCAAAGGATGAATGGTGCCAAAGCTAGATAGACTATATAGATTAACTGTTCACGTGTTCCAAATGTAGTGGGATGTTTGGAATAACATAAGGAACTAGTATAATATTCTGAAAAAATAAAATGATTTCTTACAATTTTGAAAAATGTTTTCAAAACTGAATTTTTTTTTTTTTTTTGGAAAATAATTTGAGAAAAATTTTTAGAATTTTGTAAAAAAAAAATGAAAAATATTGCTTAAAATTTTGGAAATCTGGCGTACTGACAAATTTGGAACCGAAGTACACTATTTTCTGCAAAAAAAAAATAAATTTCACAATTTTAAAAAAATTTTATTTTTGTTTGGAAAAAAATTTTGACTAAAATTTTTAGAATTTTGTAAAAAAAAATAAAAAAGATTGATATTTAGTTCTTTTATTTGACCTTTTTTAATATTTAATAGTTTCTTTTAACAAGCAATTAGGTCATTTATTTTTATATAAAAATATTTGATTTATTTTTATATATTTATTTCCAATATTTCGCTATCACAATGGATAGAATTAAAAAAAAAGGTATTTAAACTTTTTTTTAAATTTTCACTACCACATTTCACAGTGCTCAAGATTTTCAACATATTTAATTATATTTTTAAGATTTTTTCTTCCAAAATTGTAAAATACTTATTTTTTTTTTTCAAAAATTAAAATTTACAGTTTCCAATATTTTCACAAATCTTTTCCAGATTAAAAAAAAGGCAAAATTGCTTAGTTCCCAATATTATTCGAAATCCCACTACTACATTTGAATCAACTGGTCCTTACAACACTGAATCTATATAGTCTATCTAGCTTTGGCACCATTCATCCATTGGGTAGAATGTTCACAAAGCTTCTCCAACTTTTTTTTTTAAATTTTCAACAATCAACAATGTTTTTCAGATTTTTTTTTCCCCAAATTGTCAAAAATCATTTCTGTGCGCCTACAACACTTAATCTAAATAATGTAGCTTCGGTTCCAAATTTCTTAGTACGCAAGATTTCCAAAATTTTAAACAATCTTTTTAATTTTTTTACAAAATTCTAAAATTTTTCTCAAAATTCTTTTCAAAAAAAAAATGTTTCTGTTTTGAAAAAAAATTTTCAAAGTTGTTATAAATCATTTTTTTTTTCAGAATATTATACTAGTTTCTTAGATTATTCCAAATATCCCACTACTACATTTGGAACAAGTGCTCCTTATTATAACACTGAATCTATATAGTGTATCTAGCTTTGGCACCATTTATCCATTGGCTAGAGTGTGCACAAAGCTTCTCCAACTTTTTTTTTAAATTTTCACTACCATATTTTACAGTACACAAGATTTTCAACATATTTAATATCTTTTTAAGATTTTTTTTCCAAAATTGGAAAATTTTTTTCTCAAAATTCTTGTCCAAAAAAAAAATTTTTCAGTTTTGAAAACATTTTTCAAAATTGAAAGAAATCATTTTATTTTTTCAAAATATTATGTTATTCAAAATATCCCACTACATTTGGAACAAGTGTCTATATAGTCTATATAAGGAGCAGTGATTATAATAATATAACACTGAATCTATATAGTGTATATAGCTTTGGCACCATTTATCCATTGGCTAGAATGTACACAAAGCTTCTCCAACTTTTTTTTTCAAATGTAGTAGTGGGATATTTGGAATAATATAAGAAACTAGTATAATAATCTAAAAAAATGATTTTTAACAATTTTGAAAATTTTTTTCAAAACTGAAAAATTTTTTTTTTTGGAAAATAATTTTGAGAAAAATTTTTAGAATTTTCTGAAAAAATTAAAAAGATTGATTAAAATTTTGGAAATCTTGCGTACTGAGAAATTTGGGATTTCGAATAATATTGGGAACTAAGTAATTTTGCCTTTTTTTAAATCTGGAAAATATTTGTGACAATATTGGAAACTGTAAATTTTAATTTTTGAAAAAAAAAAAAATAAGTATTTGACAATTTTGGAAGAAAAAATCTTAAAAAGATAATTAAATATTTTGAAAATCTTGAGTACTGTGAAATTTGGTAGTGAAAATTTAAAAAAAAGGTTGGAGAAGCTTTGTGCACATTCTAGCCAATGGATAAATGATGCCAAAGCTGGATACACTATATAGATTCAGTGTTATAATAAGGAGCACTTGTTCCAAATGTAGTGGGGTATAATATTCTGAAAAAATAAAATGATTTCTTACAATTTTGAAAAATGTTTTCAAAACTGAAAATTTTTTTTTTTGGAAAAGAATTTTGAGAAACAATTTTTCCAATTTTGAAAAAAAATCTTAAAAAGATATTAAATATGTTGAAAATCTTGAGTACTGTGAAATATGGTAGTGAAAATTAAAAAAAAAAAGTTGGAGAAGCTTTGTGCACATTCTAGCCAATGGATAAATGGTGCGAAAGCTAGATACACTATATAGATTCAGTGTTATAATAAGGAGCACTTGTTCCAAATGTAGTAGTGGGATATTTTGAAATTTTTTTTTTTTTTTTTGGAAAAGAATTTTGAGAAAAATTTTTAGAATTTTGTAAAAAAATTAAAAAGATTGATTAACATTTTGGAAATCTTGCGTACTGAGAAATTTGGGATTTCGAATAATATTGGGAAATATCTGGAAAATATTTGTGACAATATTGGAAACTGTAAATTTTAATTTTTGAAAAAAATAAGTATTTGACAATTTTGGAAGAAAAAATCTTAAAAAGATAATTAAATATGTTGAAAATCTTGAGTACTGTGAAATTTGGAAGTGAACATTTAAACCAAAGTTGGAGAAGCTTTATAACCTTCTAGCCAATGGATGGATGAATGGTACCAAATCTAGATAGACTATATAGATTAAGTGTTATAATAAGGAGAACTTGTTCCAAATGTAGCAGTGGTATATTTGGAATAATATAAGGAACTAGTATAATATTCTGAAAAAATAAAATGATTTCAAAACTGAAATTTTTTTTGGAAAATAATTTTGAGAAAAATTTTTAGAATTTTGTAAAAAAAAATGAAAAATATTCCTTAAAATTTTGGAAATCTGGCGTACTGAGAAATTTGGAACCGAAGTACACAATTTTCTGCAAAAAAAAAAATAATTTTCACAATTTTAAAAAAAATTTATTTTTGTTTGGAAAAAAATTTTGACTAAAATTTTTAGAATTTTGTAAAAAAAAATAAAAAAGATTGATATTTAGTTCTTTTATTTGACCTTTTTTAATATTTAATAGTTTCTGTTAAGAAGCAATTAGGTCATTTTAATTTTATATAAAAATATTTGATTTATTTTTATATATTTATTTCCAATATTTCGCTATCACAATGGATAGAATTAAAAAAATTGTATTATCCCTGAGGAAGCTATCCATTGTGATAGCGAAATATTGGAAATAAATATATAAAAATAAATCAAATATTTTTATATAAAATTAAATTGACCTAATTGCTTGTTAAAAGAAACTATTAAATATAAAAAAAGATTGTTTAAAATTATGGAAATCTTGCGTACTGAGAAATTTGGAACCGAAGCTACATTATTTAGATTAGGTGTTGTAGGCGCACAGAAATGATTTTTGACAATTTTGGAAAAAAAAATCTGAAAAACATTGTTGATTGTTGAATGCAAAAATTCTAAGGATTTTTCCAATTTTGAAAAAAAATCTTAAAAAGAATATTAAATATGTTGAAAATCTTGAGTACTGTGAAATTTGGTAGTGAAAATTTAAAAAAAAGATTGAGAAGCTTTGTGCACATTCTAGCCAAGGGATAAATGGTGCCAAAGCTAGATACACTATATAGATATAGTGTTATAATAAGGAGCACTTGTTCCAAATGTAGTAGTGGGATATTTTTTTTTTTTTTTTTCAAAAAATTAAATTTACAGTTTCCAATATTGTCACAAATCTTTTCCAGATTTAAAAAAAAAAGGCAAAATTGCTTAGTTCCCAATATTATTCGAAATCCCACTACTACATTTGAAACAACTGGTCCTTACAACACTGAATCTATATAGTCTATCTAGCTTTGGCACCATTCATCCATTTGGTAGAATGTTCACAAAGCTTCTCCAACTTTTTTTTAAATTTTCACTACCACATTTCACAGTGCTCAAGATTTTCAACATATTTAATTATCTTTTTAAGATTTTTTCTTCTAAAATTGTAAAATACTTATTTTTTTTTCAAAAATTAAAATTTACAGTTTCCAATATTGTCACAAATCTTTTCCAGATTAAAAAAAAGGCAAAATTGCTTAGTTCCCAATATTATTCGAAATCCCACTACTACATTTGAAACAACTGGTCTTTACAACACTGAATCTATATAGTCTATCTAGCTTTGGCACCATTCATCCATTGGGTAGAATGTTCACATAGCTTCTCCAACTTTTTTTTTTAAATTTTCAACAATCAACAATGTTTTTCAGATTTTTTTCCCCAAATTGTCAAAAATCATTTCTGTGCGCCTACAACACTTAATCTAAATAATGTAGCTTCGGTTCCAAATTTTGAATATTTGAATATTTGAGACAATTTTGAAAAAAAAAATAAGTATTTGACAATTTTGGAAGAAAAAATCTTAAAAAGATAATTAAATATTTTGAAAATCTTGAGTACTGTGAAATTTGGAAGTGAAAATTTAAAACAAAGTTGGAGAAGCTTTGTAAACATTCTAGCCAATGGATAAACGGTGCCAAAGCTAGATACACTATATAGATTCAGTGTTATAATAAGGAGCACTTGTTCCAAATGTAGTGGGGTATAATATTCTGAAAAAATAAAATGATTTCTTACAATTTTGAAAAATGTTTTCAAAACTGAAATTTTTTTTTTTTTGGAAAAGAATTTTGAGACAAATTTTTAGAATTTTGTAAAAAAAAAATGAAAAAGATTGTTTAAAATTTTGGAAATCTTGGAACTAAGAAATTTTGCCTTTGTTTTAAATCTGGAAAATATTTGTGACAATATTGGAAACTGTAAATTTTAATTTTTGAAAAAAAAATTATGTATTTGACAATTTTGGATGAAAAAATCTTAAAAAGATAATTAAATATTTTGAAAATCTTGAGTACTGTGAAATTTGGAAGTGAAAATTTAAAACAAAGTTGGAGAAGCTTTGTAAACATTCTAGCCAATGGATAAATGGTACCAAAGCTAGATAGACTATATAGATTAACTTGTTCCAAATGTAGTAGTGGGATATTTGGAATAATATAAGGACTAGTATAATAATCTGAAAAAATAAAATGATTTAACAATTTTGTAAAATGTTTTCAAAACTGAAATTTTTTTTGGAAAATAATTTTGAGAAAAATTTTTAGAATTTTGTAAAAAAAAAAATGAAAAATATTGCTTCAAATTTTGGAAATCTGGCGTACTGAGAAATTTGGAACCGAAGTACACTATTTTCTGAAAAAAAAAAAAATAATTTTAACAATGTTGAAACAAAAAATCTACAAAAGATTTTTGACAATTTTGGAATTCTTGAGTTCTGAGAAATTTTGAATTGAAAACTCAAATAATTTAAAACAAAACAATTTTCATTTGGTACCGAAACTACATTATTTAGATTAAGTGTTGTAGGCACACAAAAATTATTTTTGACAATTTTGGAAAAAAAAATCTGAAAAACACTATTGATTGTTGAATGCAAAAATTCTAGAGATTTTTCCAATTTTGGAAAAAAATCTTAAAAAGATAATTAAATATGTTGAAAATCCTGAGTACTGTGAAATATGGCAGTGGAACCGAAGCTACATTATTTAGATTAAGTGTTGTAGGCACACAGAAATTATTTTTGACAATTTTGGAAAAAAAAAATCTGAAAAACATTGTTGATTGTTGAATGCAAAAATTCTAGAGATTTTTTCAATTTTAGAAAAAAATCTTAAAAAGATAATTAAATATGTTGAAAAACTTGGGTACTGTGAAATTTGGTATTGAAAATTTAAAACAAAGTTGGAGAAGCTTTGTAAAGATTCTAGCTAATGGATAAATGGTGCCAAAGCTATATACACTATATAGATTCAGTGTTATAATAAGGAGCACTTGTTCCAAATGTAGTGGGATATTTGGAATAACATAAGGAACTAGTATAATATTCTGAAAAAAATAAAATGATTTCTTACAATTTTGAAAAATGTTTTCGAAACTGACATTTTTTTTTTTTTTGAAAAGAATTTTGAGAAAAAATTTTTCCAATTTTGGAAAAAAAATCTTAAAAAGATATTAAATATGTTGAAAATCTTGAGTACTGTAAAATATGGAAGTGAAAATTTAAAAAAAAAAGTTGGAGAAGCTTTGTGCACATTCTAGCCAATGGATAAATGGTGCCAAAGCTAGATACACTATATAGATTCAGTGTTCTAATAAGGAGCACTTGTTCCAAATGTAGTAGTGGGATATTTGGAATAATAAAAGAAACTAGTATAATAATCTGAAAAAAAAAATGATTTTTAACAATTTTGAAATTTTTTTTTTTTGGAAGAGAATTTTGAGCAAAAATTTTTCCAATTTGGAAAAAAAATCTTAAAAAGATATTAAATATATTGAAAATCTTGAGTACTGTGAAATATGGTAGTGAAAATTTAAAAAAAAAGTTGGAGAAGCTTTGTGCACATTCTAGCCAATGAATGAATGGTGCCAAAGCTAGATAGACTATATGATTAAGTCTTCACTTTTTCCAAATGTAGTAGTGGGAACTAGTATAATATTCTGAAAAAAAAAAAATGATTTTTAACAATTTTGAAAAATTTTTATCAAAACTGAAATTTTTTTTTTGGAAGAGAATTTGAGTCTAGCCAATGGATAAATGGTGCCAAAGCTAGATACACTATTTAGAGTCAGTGTTATAATAAGGAGCACTTGTTCCAAATGTAGTGGGATATTTGGAATAACATAAGGAACTAGTATAATATTCTGAAAAAAATACAATGATTTCTTACAATTTTGTAAAATGTTTTCAAAACTGAAATTTTTTTTTTTTGAAAAGAATTTTGAGAAAAAATTTTTCCAATTTTGGAAAAAAAATCTTAAAAAGATATTAAATATGTTGAAAATCTTGAGTACTGTAAAATATGGAAGTGAAAATTTAAAAAAAAAAGTTGGAGAAGCTTTGTGCACATTCTAGCCAATGGATAAATGGTGCCAAAGCTAGATAGACTATATGATTAAGTCTTCACTTTTTCAAAATGTAGTAGTGGGAACTAGTATAATATTCTGAAAAAAAAAAAAAATGATTTTTAACAATTTTGAAAAATTTTTATCAAAACTGAAATTTTTTTTTTTGGAAAAGAATTTGAGTCTAGCCAATGGATAAATGGTGCCAAAGCTAGATACACTATATAGAGTCAGTGTTATAATAAGGAGCACTTGTTCCAAATGTAGTGGGATATTTGGAATAATATAAGGAACTAGTATAATATTCTGAACAAATACAATGATTTCTTACAATTTTGTAAAATGTTTTCAAAACTGAATTTTTTTTTTTGGAAAAGAATTTTGAGAAAAAATTTTTCCAATTTTGGAAAAAAAAATCTTAAAAAGATATTAAATATGTTGAAAATCTTGAGTACTGTGAAATATGGTAGTGAAAATTTAAAAAAAAAAGTTGGAGAAGCTTTGTGCACATTCTAGCCAATGGATGAATGGTGCCAAAGCTAGATAGACTATATGATTAAGTCTTCACTTTTTCCAAATGTAGTAGTGGGAACTAGTGTAATATTCTGAAAAAAAAATGATTTTTAACAATTTTGAAAAATTTTTATCAAAACTGAAATTTTTTTTTGGAAAAGAATTTGAGTCTAGCCAATGGAAAAATGGTGCCAAAGCTAGATACACTATATAGATTCAGTGTTATAATAAGGAGCACTTTTCCAAATGTAGTGGGATATTTGGAATAACATAAGGAACTAGTATAATATTCTGAAAAAATAAAATGATTTCTTACAATTTTGAAAAATGTTTTCAAAACTGATTTTTTTTTTTTGGAAAATAATTTTGAGAAAAATTTTGAGAATTTTGTAAAAAAAATGAAAAAGATTGTTTAAAATTTTGGAAATCTGGCGTACTGAGAAATTTGGAACCGAAGTACACTATTTCCTTGAAAAAAAAAAAAAATGATTTTAACAATTTTGAAACAAAGATCTAAAAAAGATTTTTGACAATTTTGGAATTCTTGAGTTCTGAGAAATTTTGAATTGAAAACTCAAATATTTCAAAACATGACAATTTTCATTTGGTACCGAAGCTATATTATTTAGATTAAGTGTTGTAGGCACACAGAAATTATTTTTGACAATTTTGGAATAAAAATCTGAAAAACACTGTTGATTGTTGAATGCAAAAATTCTAGAGATTATTCCAATTTTGGAAAAAAATCTTAAAAAGATAATTAAATATGTTGAAAATCTTGGGTACTGTGCAATTTGGAAGTGAAAATTTAAAACAAAGTTGGAGAAGCTTTGTAAAGATTCTAGCCAATGGATAAATGGTGCCAAAGCTATATACACTATATAGATTCAGTGTTATAATAAGGAGCACTTGTTCCAAATGTAGTAGTGGGATATTTGGAATAATAAAAGAAACTAGTATAATAATCTGAAAAAAAAAATGATTTTTAACAATTTTGAAATTTTTTTTTTTTGGAAGAGAATTTTGAGCAAAAATTTTTCCAATTTGGAAAAAAAATCTTAAAAAGATATTAAATATATTGAAAATCTTGAGTACTGTGAAATATGGTAGTGAAAATTTAAAAAAAAAGTTGGAGAAGCTTTGTGCACATTCTAGCCAATGAATGAATGGTGCCAAAGCTAGATAGACTATATGATTAAGTCTTCACTTTTTCCAAATGTAGTAGTGGGAACTAGTATAATATTCTGAAAAAAAAAAAATGATTTTTAACAATTTTGAAAAATTTTTATCAAAACTGAAATTTTTTTTTTGAAGAGAATTTGAGTCTAGCCAATGGATAAATGGTGCCAAAGCTAGATACACTATTTAGAGTCAGTGTTATAATAAGGAGCACTTGTTCCAAATGTAGTGGGATATTTGGAATAACATAAGGAACTAGTATAATATTCTGAAAAAAATAAAATGATTTCTTACAATTTTGAAAAATGTTTTCGAAACTGACATTTTTTTTTTTTTGAAAAGAATTTTGAGAAAAAATTTTTCCAATTTTGGAAAAAAAATCTTAAAAAGATATTAAATATGTTGAAAATCTTGAGTACTGTGAAATATGGAAGTGAAAATTTAAAAAAAAAAGTTGGAGAAGCTTTGTGCACATTCTAGCCAATGGATAAATGGTGCCAAAGCTAGATACACTAAATATGTTGAAAATCTTGAGTACTGTGAAATATGGAAGTGAAAATTTAAAAAAAAAAGTTGGAGAAGCTTTGTGCACATTCTAGCCAATGGATAAATGGTGCCAAAGCTAGATACACTATATAGATTCAGTGTTCTAATAAGGAGCACTTGTTCCAAATGTAGTAGTGGGATATTTGGAATAATAAAAGAAACTAGTATAATAATCTGAAAAAAAAAATGATTTTTAACAATTTTGAAATTTTTTTTTTTTGGAAGAGAATTTTGAGCAAAAATTTTTCCAATTTGGAAAAAAAATCTTAAAAAGATATTAAATATATTGAAAATCTTGAGTACTGTGAAATATGGTAGTGAAAATTTAAAAAAAAAGTTGGAGAAGCTTTGTGCACATTCTAGCCAATGAATGAATGGTGCCAAAGCTAGATAGACTATATGATTAAGTCTTCACTTTTTCCAAATGTAGTAGTGGGAACTAGTATAATATTCTGAAAAAAAAAAAATGATTTTTAACAATTTTGAAAAATTTTTATCAAAACTGAAATTTTTTTTTTGAAGAGAATTTGAGTCTAGCCAATGGATAAATGGTGCCAAAGCTAGATACACTATTTAGAGTCAGTGTTATAATAAGGAGCACTTGTTCCAAATGTAGTGGGATATTTGGAATAACATAAGGAACTAGTATAATATTCTGAAAAAAATAAAATGATTTCTTACAATTTTGAAAAATGTTTTCGAAACTGACATTTTTTTTTTTTTGAAAAGAATTTTGAGAAAAAATTTTTCCAATTTTGGAAAAAAAATCTTAAAAAGATATTAAATATGTTGAAAATCTTGAGTACTGTGAAATATGGAAGTGAAAATTTAAAAAAAAAAGTTGGAGAAGCTTTGTGCACATTCTAGCCAATGGATAAATGGTGCCAAAGCTAGATACACTAAATATGTTGAAAATCTTGAGTACTGTGAAATATGGTAGTGAAAATTTAAAAAAAAGTTGGAGAAGCTTTGTGGACATTCTAGCCAATGGATAAATGGTGCCACAGCTAGATACACTATATAGATTCAGTGTTATAATAAGGAGCACTTGTTCCAAATGTAGTGGGATATTTGGAATAACATAAGGAACTAGTATAATATTCTGAAAAAAATAAAATGATTTCTTACAATTTTGAAAAATGTTTTCGAAACTGACATTTTTTTTTTTTTGAAAAGAATTTTGAGAAAAAATTTTTCCAATTTTGGAAAAAAAATCTTAAAAAGATATTAAATATGTTGAAAATCTTGAGTACTGTGAAATATGGAAGTGAAAATTTAAAAAAAAAAGTTGGAGAAGCTTTGTGCACATTCTAGCCAATGGATAAATGGTGCCAAAGCTAGATACACTAAATATGTTGAAAATCTTGAGTACTGTGAAATATGGTAGTGAAAATTTAAAAAAAAGTTGGAGAAGCTTTGTGGACATTCTAGCCAATGGATAAATGGTGCCACAGCTAGATACACTATATAGATTCAGTGTTATAATAAGGAGCACTTGTTCCAAATGTAGTAGTGGGATATTTGGAATAATATAAGAATCTGAAAAACAACTGATTTTTAACAATTCTGAAAATTTTTTTTCAAAACTGAAACATTTTTTTTTTTTTTGAAAAGAATTTTGAGAAAAAATTTAAGAATTTTGTAAAAAAATTAAAAAGATTGTTTAAAATTTTGGAAATCTTGCGTACTGAGAAATTTAGAACCGAAGCTAACTTATTTAGATTAAGTGTTGTAGGCGCACAGAAATGATTTTTGACAATTTGGGAAAAAAAAAATCTGAAAAACATTGTTGATTGTTGAATGCAAAAATTCTGGTGATTTTTCTAATTTTGGAAAAAAAAATTTTAAAACGATAATTAAATATGTTGAAAATCTTGAGTACTGTGAAGTTTGGTAGTGAAAATTTAAAAAAAAGTTGGAGAAGCTTTGTGAAGATTCTAGCCAATGGATGAATGGTGCCAAAGCTATATACACTATATAGATTCAGTGTTATAATAAGGAGGACTTGTTCCAAATGTAGTGGGATATTTGGAATAACATAAGGAACTAGTATAATAATCTGAAAAAAAATGATTTTTAACAATTTTGAAATTTTTTTTTTCAAAACTGAAAAATTTTTTTTTTTGGAAGAGAATTTTGAGAAAAAATTTTTCCAATTTGGAAAAAAAATCTTAAAAAGATATTAAATATGTTGAAAATCTTGAGTACTGTGAAATATGGTAGTGAAAATTTAAAAACAAAGTTGGAGAAGCTTGTGCACATTCTAGCCAATGGATAAATGGTGCCAAAGCTAGATACACTATATAGATTCAGTGTTCTAATAAGGAGCACTTGTTCCAAATGTAGTAGTGGGATATTTGGAATAATAAAAGAAACTAGTATAATAATCTGAAAAAAAAATGATTTTTAACAATTTTGAAATTTTTTTTTTCAAAACTGTGAAATATGGAAGTGAAAATTTAAAAAAAAAAGTTGGAGAAGCTTTGTGCACATTCTAGCCAATGGATAAATGGTGCCAAAGCTAGATACACTATATAGATTCAGTGTTCTAATAAGGAGCACTTGCTCCAAATGTAGTAGTGGGATATTTGGAATAATAAAAGAAACTAGTATAATAATCTGAAAAAAAAAATGATTTTTAACAATTTTGAAATTTTTTTTTTTTGGAAGAGAATTTTGAGCAAAAATTTTTCCAATTTGGAAAAAAAATTTTAAAAAGATATTAAATATGTTGAAAATCTTGAGTACTGTGAAATATGGTAGTGAAAATTTAAAAAAAAAGTTGGAGAAGCTTTGTGCACATTCTAGCCAATGAATGAATGGTGCCAAAGCTAGATAGACTATATGATTAAGTCTTCACTTTTTCCAAATGTAGTAGTGGGAACTAGTATAATATTCTGAAAAAAAAAATGATTTTTAACAATTTTGAAAATTTTTTATCAAAACTGAAATTTTTTTTTGGAAGAGAATTTGAGTCTAGCCAATGGATAAATGGTGCCAAAGCTAGATACACTATATAGAGTCAGTGTTATAATAAGGAGCACTTGTTCCAAATGTAGTGGGATATTTGGAATAACATAAGGAACTAGTATAATATTCTGAAAAAATAAAATGATTTCTTACAATTTTGTAAAATGTTTTCAAAACTGATTTTTTTTTTTTTTTTTGGAAAATAATTTTGAGAAAAATTTGAGAATTTTGTAAAAAAAATGAAAAGATTGTTTAAAATTTTGGAAATCTGGCGTACTGAGAAATTTGGAACCGAAGTACACTATTTTCTGGAAAAAAAATGATTTTAACAATTTTGAAACAAAAAATCTAAAAAAGATTTTTGAAAATTTTGGAATTCTTGAGTTCTGAGAAATTTTGAATTGAAAACTCAAATATTTTAAAACATGACAATTTTCATTTGGTACCGAAGCTACATTATTTAGATTAAGTGTTGTAGGCGCACAGAAATGATTTTTGACAATTTTGGAAAAAAAAATCTGAAAAATTGTTGATTGTTGAATGCAAAAATTCTAGAGATTTTTCCAATTTTAGAAAAAAATCTTAAAAAGATAATTAAATATGTTGAAAATCTTGAGTACTGTGAAATTTGGTAGTGAAAATTTAAAACCATGTTGGAGAAGCTTTGTAAACATTCTAGCCAATGGATGGATGAATGGTACTAAAGCTAGATACACTATATAGATTCAGTGTTATAATAAGGAGCACTTTTCCAAATGTAGTGGGATATTTGGAATAACATAAGGAACTAGTATAATATTCTGAAAAAATAAAAGGATTTCTTACAATTTTGAAAAATGTTTTCAAAACTGAATTTTTTTTTTTTTTTTTGGAAAATAATTTTGACAAAAATTTTGAGAAGTTTGTAAAAAAAATGAAAAAGATTGTTTAAAATTTTGGAAATCTGGCGTACTGAGAAATTTGGAACCGAAGTACACTATTTTCTGAAAAAAAATGATTTTAACAATTTTGAACAAAAAATCTAAAAAAGATTTTTGACAATTTTGGAATTCTTGAGTTCTGAGAAATTTTGAATTGAAAACTCAAATATTTTAAAACATGACAATTTTCATTTGGTACCGAAGGTACATTATTTAGATTAAGTGTTGTAGGCACACAGAAATTATTTTTGACAATTTTGGAAAAAAAATCTGAAAAACACTGTTGATTGTTGAATGCAAAAATTCTAGAGATTTTTTCAATTTTAGAAAAAAATCTTAAAAAGATAATTAAATATGTTGAAAAACTTGGGTACTGTGAAATTTGGTATTGAAAATTTAAAACAAAGTTGGAGAAGCTTTGTAAAGATTCTAGCTAATGGATAAATGGTGCCAAAGCTATATACACTATATAGATTCAGTGTTATAATAAGGAGCACTTGTTCCAAATGTAGTGGGATATTTGGAATAACATAAGGAACTAGTATAATATTCTGAAAAAAATAAAATGATTTCTTACAATTTTGAAAAATGTTTTCGAAACTGACATTTTTTTTTTTTTTGAAAAGAATTTTGAGAAAAAATTTTTCCAATTTTGGAAAAAAAATCTTAAAAAGATATTAAATATGTTGAAAATCTTGAGTACTGTAAAATATGGAAGTGAAAATTTAAAAAAAAAAGTTGGAGAAGCTTTGTGCACATTCTAGCCAATGGATAAATGGTGCCAAAGCTAGATACACTAAATATGTTGAAAATCTTGAGTACTGTGAAATATGGTAGTGAAAATTTAAAAAAAAGTTGGAGAAGCTTTGTGGACATTCTAGCCAATGGATAAATGGTGCCACAGCTAGATACACTATATAGATTCAGTGTTATAATAAGGAGCACTTGTTCCAAATGTAGTAGTGGGATATTTGGAATAATATAAGAATCTGAAAAACAACTGATTTTTAACAATTCTGAAAATTTTTTTTCAAAACTGAAACATTTTTTTTTTTTTTTTGAAAAGAATTTTGAGAAAAAATTTAAGAATTTTGTAAAAAAATTAAAAAGATTGTTTAAAATTTTGGAAATCTTGCGTACTGAGAAATTTAGAACCGAAGCTAACTTATTTAGATTAAGTGTTGTAGGCGCACAGAAATGATTTTTGACAATTTGGGAAAAAAAAAATCTGAAAAACATTGTTGATTGTTGAATGCAAAAATTCTGGTGATTTTTCTAATTTTGGAAAAAAAAATTTTAAAACGATAATTAAATATGTTGAAAATCTTGAGTACTGTGAAGTTTGGTAGTGAAAATTTAAAAAAAAAGTTGGAGAAGCTTTGTGAAGATTCTAGCCAATGGATGAATGGTGCCAAAGCTATATACACTATATAGATTCAGTGTTATAATAAGGAGCACTTGTTCCAAATGTAGTGGGATATTTGGAATAACATAAGGAACTAGTATAATAATCTGAAAAAAAATGATTTTTAACAATTTTGAAATTTTTTTTTTCAAAACTGAAAAATTTTTTTTTTTGGAAGAGAATTTTGAGAAAAAATTTTTCCAATTTGGAAAAAAAATCTTAAAAAGATATTAAATATGTTGAAAATCTTGAGTACTGTGAAATATGGTAGTGAAAATTTAAAAACAAAGTTGGAGAAGCTTGTGCACATTCTAGCCAATGGATAAATGGTGCCAAAGCTTTAGATTCAGTGTTCTAATAAGGAGCACTTGTTCCAAATGTAGTAGTGGGATATTTGGAATAATAAAAGAAACTAGTATAATAATCTGAAAAAAAAATGATTTTTAACAATTTTGAAATTTTTTTTTTCAAAACTGAAAAATTTTTTTTTTTTGGAAGAGAATTTTGAGAAAAAATTTTTCCAATTTGGAAAAAAAATCTTAAAAAGATATTAAATATGTTGAAAATCTTGAGTACTGTGAAATATGGTAGTGAAAATTTAAAAAAAAGTTGGAGAAGCTTTGTGGACATTCTAGCCAATGGATAAATGGTGCCAAAGCTAGATACACTATATAGATTCAGTGTTATAATAAGGAGCACTTGTTCCAAATGTAGTGGGATATTTGGAATAACATAATATTCTGAAAAAATAAAATGATTTCTTACAATTTTGAAAATTTTTTTTCAAAACTGAAACATTTTTTTTTTTTTGAAAAGAATTTTGAGAAAAATTTTGAGAATTTGTAAAAAAAATGAAAAAGATTGTTTAACATTTTGGAAATCTGGCGTACTGAGAAATTTAGAACCGAAGTACACTATTTTCTGGAAAAAAAAAATGATTTTAACAATTTTGCAACAAAAAATCTAAAAAAGATTTTTGACAATTTTGGAATTCTTGAGTTCTGAGAAATTTTGAATTGAAACTCAAATATTTTAACACATGACAATTTTCATTTGTTACCGAAGCTACATTATTTAGATTAAGTGTTGTAGGCACACAGAAATTGTTTTTGACAATTTTGGAAAAAAAATCTGAAAAACACTGTTGATTGTTGAATGCAAAAATTCTAGAGATTTTTCCAATTTTGGAAAAAAAATCTTAAAAAGATATTAAATATGTTGAAAATCTTGAGTACTGTGAAATATGGTAGTGAAAATTTAAAAAAAAAGTTGGAGAAGCTTTGTGCACATTCTATCCAATGGATAAATGGTGCCAAAGCTAGATACACTATATAGATTCAGTGTTATAATAAGGAGCACTTGTTCCAAATGTAGTGGGATATTTGGAATAACATAAGGAACTAGTATAATATTCTGAAAAAAAAAAATGATTTCTTACAATCTTGCGTACTGAGAAATTTGGAACCGAAGTACACTATTTTCTAAAAAAAAATGATTTTAACAATTTTGAAACAAAAAATCTAAAAAAGATTTTGGAAATCTTGAGTTCTGAGAAATTTTGAATTGAAAATTTATATATTTTAAAACAACAATTTTCAAAACTGAAAAATTTTTTTTTTTTTTTTGGAAAAGAATTTTGAGAAAAATTTTTAGAATTTTGTAAAAAAATGAAAAAGATTGATTAAAATTTTGGAAATCTTGCGTACTGAGAAATTTGGGATTTCGAATAATATTGGGAACTAAGTAATTTTGCCTTTTTTTAAATCTGGAAAATATTTGTGACAATATTGGAAACTGTAAATTTTAATTTTTGAAAAAAAAAAAAAAATAAGTATTTGACAATTTTGGAAGAAAAAATATTAAAAAGATAATTAAATATGGTGAAAATCTTGAGCACTGTGAAATGTGGTAGTGAAAATTTAAAAAAAAGTTGGAGAAGCTTTGTGAACATTCTAGCCAATGGATGAATAGTGCCAAAGCTAGATAGACTATATAGATTAAGTGTTCACTTGTTCCAAATTACACATAGTGTTGTTGAACTGTTCGGACGTGTTATTTTTAGTGCGGCTGAATTTTCGGTGAAAAAATCGTAATAGGTGAAAAAGTGTAATAGGTCGAAATAAAACAAAAAAGTTAAAAAATAATTCGTAATAGGTAAAAATACCTACGGTAAAAAAAAATAAAAAACATTAAAAAAAAAAAAATAATAAAAAACATTAAAAATCGCATAAAAACTGTATGAGTGTTCCTCTCAGATGTAATTCTGAGAAAGAGCTTAGCTCGACTAGAAAATCTTTATGGATCTCTGAGGAAGAATCCTTAAAAAAATCTGTGGAGATTCTTCTCACTACAAGAGCCGTATAACGGCGCCGTTCCTGTTCGCCCAATATAGTGATTTCATCAGATGATAAAACATCAATATCTTCTACATCAAATAGTGCAGTCAAACCTAGAAAACAAGTAGGGATGGATAAATACGTCACAGTTCTTAAGCGACAGAGGAGCCCGACATCTGCTCAAATGTCATCAAATTCAAAAGCTCCCAAGACCGTGAGTATTGACAATCCAAATGATCAAAACAGGTTTGCTCTCCTCCAGACGGATGATCCAGAACTTCCTAAAAAGACGTTTAAGCCCCCACCAATTTATCTGAGAGAGCCCACTTCCAGTAAATTGGTACAAGGAATTGTTTCGGTAATAGGTGAAAATATGTTTAGCGTAACCTCAATTAAACATGGAAATATCAGCGAAACCAAAATTCAAGTGAAAAAGGAAGATGACTTTCGAAAATTGTCCAACCAGTTGGAGAGGGAGAGTAGGGATTTCTATACCTACCAGCTGAAAAGCGCAAAAGGACTCCAAGTCGTTCTAAAGGGTATAGACCCAGATGTTGATCCTGCCGAGATAAAGACTAGTTTAATGGAAAATGGCTTCAAAATTAAGAACATAACGAATATTAGAAACCGTGAAAAGATTCCTCAGCCTATGTTCAGGGTGGAATTGGAACCCGGAGATATAGTCTTAAAGAAAAACGAGTCCCATCCCATCTACAATCTGATTTACCTTCTGCATCGTAGAATCACCGTGGAAGAACCGCATAAGCGTCAGGGACCCGTCCAGTGTCTTAATTGTCAAGAATTTGGTCACACTAAAGCGTATTGTAAATTGCCGTCTGTTTGTGTTGCGTGTGGGGAACTACATACAACTGCTCAATGTGATAAGTCGAAAACCGACTCAAAAATCAAAAAATGCAGTAACTGCGGAGGTAATCATACCGCAAATTATAGAGGTTGTCCAGTTTACACTCATTTGAAAGGCATAAGGACCAACAAGACGTCAGTATTACCTGTTCATCCACAACAGCCTAATTTTGCATCGAGTAACAATTTTCCTCAATTGTTACGGCCCACTAGTCATGAAAACGCGCCTAGTTCTAGACAAGTTTCTTACGCTAACGTGGTTAAATCTAATATGCCAGGTTTGGAGCAGGAACCTAAATCTCAATATTACGAGCCTAATATTAACACTCTAGATATTACTTTGCAGACACTTGTCCAAACTATGAACACTTTTACGACCACTATGACATCCATGATGCAGGAAATGCTGAAAATGCAATCCACTATCTTACAAGCAATTTTAAAGAAATGATTTGTTTAAAAATTTGTTTTTGGAACGCGAACGGCCTCCGCCAACATAAAAACGAACTGGAACACTTCCTGATGGATAAGCAGATTGATGTCATGATGATTGCTGAAACTCACTTGACGGCGACAGGGTACTTCAAAATTAATGGATACGTGTTGTATGATACTAAAGATCCCCGCGGAAGAGCATGTGGAGGTTCGGCAATTCTTATAAAGAACAGAATAAAACATTATTTTATGAACAACATATGTGAGGATTACCTACAAGCAACAAACATTTGTATTGAATTCTGTCAATACAACTTTGTTTTATCATCAATTTATTCGCCGCCTCGATTTTCAATAAAAGAACATCAATACTACAGCTTCTTCAATTCCCTTGGAGCTAGATTTTTGGTTGCTGGTGACTTTAACGCCAAACACACATTTTGGGGTTCACGTCTAGTGACCCCGAAGGGTCGTGAACTCTTCAACACCATTGCCAAAATGGGCTTAGATGTACTCTCAAGCGGGCATCCCACCTACTGGCCGACGGACCGACGGAAGATTCCCGATATTATTGACTTCGGAGTAGTGAAAAATATCCCTGTAGAATCGATACAAGTGGAGCCTTCATTAGACTTGTCTTCAGATCACTCTCCTTCTATTATTTCAATGCGTTTCCTTCAAGGGTATGGCTCTCCATTTCGGGACATGTCTAAATCCAGAGTAAATTGGATAAAGTATAAAAAGTATTTAAGTTCCCACTGTACGGAAAATGTAGTGTTGAGAACTACCGAGGATATTGATGGGTCGATTGGCAAGTTTACTGAGGACATACGAAGAGCTGTGCATCACGCTTCCACATATGACGTTGTATGCAGAAATAGGACAAACAGAACTTATTTCGCTGAACTCGAACATCTCCTGACAGAAAAAAGAAGAGTTAGAAGAGAGTGGCAAATTCACAGGTCTCCTCAACTGAAAGCTAGGCTACGGGAATGCAGAGATATACTAAGAAATTTCTTAGAAACCCAAAGAATGGCTTCACTTAAATCATACTTGGAGGGAATTGACAGTTCCCCACAATCTGACTATTCAACAACAAAATGCTTGTGGAGTTACCTCGTGTAGCTAGAAGAATTATTCTCTTTATCTTCAATGCTATTTTACGCCTAGAATACTATCCTGCAGATTGGAAGGTATCTATGATTACCATGATTCCTAAGCCAGGGAAGGACCTCACCAAAGTAGCCTACTGCCGACAATTTCAAAACTGTTTGAAAAATTGTTAATGGCTAAGTTGATTCCAATTCTGAACGACACTCAATGTATTTCAAACTACCAAAGTATTTGTCTAGCACTGGCTGGACTTATTATTTTCTTTTAGTATTAAGATTCGAAAACTTATTGTCATTTCAATATCTGAAGATTCAATAAATAAATATAATGTATTATAAAAAAAAAACTTGTTCCAAATGTAGTAGTGGGAACTAGTATAATATTCTGAAAAAAAAAATGATTTTTAACAATTTTGAAAAATTTTTATCAAAACTGAAATTTTTTTGGAAAAGAATTTGAGTCTAGCCAATGGATAAATGGTGCCAAAGCTAGATACACTATATAGATTCAGTGTTATAATAAGGAGCACTTTTCCAAATGTAGTGGGATATTTGGAATAACATAAGGAACTAGTATAATATTCTGAAAAAATAAAATGATTTCTTACAATTTTGAAAAATGTTTTCAAAACTGATTTTTTTTTTTTGGAAAATAATTTTGAGAAAAATTTTGAGAATTTTGTAAAAAAAAATGAAAAAGATTGTTTAAAGTTTTGGAAATCTGGCGTACTGAGAAATTTGTAACCAAAGTACACTATTTTCTGAAAAAAAAAAAAAAAAATTTTACAATTTTGAAACAAAATATTTAAAAAAAGATTTTTGACACTTTTGGAGTTCTTGAGTTTTTAGAAATTTTGAATTGAAAACTCAAATATTTTTAAACATGACAATTTTCATTTGGTACCGAAGCTACATTATTTAGGCACACAGAAATTATTTTTGACAATTTTGAAAAAAAAAACTGAAAACACTGTTGATTGTTGAATGCAAAAATTCTAGAGATTTTTATAATTTTTAAAAAAAAAATCTTAAAAAGAATATTAAATATGTTGAAAATCTTGAGTACTGTGAAATATGGTAGTGAAAATTAAAAAAAAAAAGTTGGAGAAGCTTTGTGCACATTCTAGCCAATGGATAAATGGTGGCAAAGCTAGATACACTATATAGATTCAGTGTTATAATAAGGAGCACTTGTTCCAAATGTAGTAGTGGGATATTTTGAATAATATAAGAAACTATTATAATAATCTGAAAAAAAAAATGATTTTTAACAATTTTGAAAGGAAGGCAACTTCGAATAAAAGAATTTTATAAAACAATTTTTTACTCGCAAGAGGAACAAATTCTCATTCAATTTTGAAAATTTTTTTTCAAAACTGAAATTTTTTTTTTTTTTGGAAAAGAATTTTGAGAAAAATTTTTAGAATTTTGTAAAAAAATTAAAAAGATTGATTAAAATTTTGTAAATCTTGCGTATTGGAATAACATAAGGAAATAATTTCTTACAATTTGGAAAAAAATATTTTCAAAACTGAATTTTTTTTTTTTTTGGAAAAGAATTTTAAGAAAAATTTTGAGAATTTTGTAAAAAAAATGAAAAAGATTGTTTAAAATTTTGGAAATCTGGCGTACTGAGAAAAAAAATGATTTTAACAATTTTGAAACAAAAAATCTAAAAAAGATTTTTGACAATTTTGGAATTCTTGAGTTCTGAGAAATTTTGAATTGAAAACTCAAATATTTTAAAACATGAGTTTTGGAAAAAAAATCTGAAAAACGCTGTTGATTGTTGAATGCAAAAATTCTAGAGATTTTTCCAATTTTGGAAAAAAATCTTAAAAAGATAATTAAATATGTTGAAAATCTTGAGTACTGTGAAATATGGTAGTGAAAATTTTTTTTTTTTTTTTTTTTTATAGCCTTTATTTATTTATTGAATCTTCATATAATGAAATGACAATAAGTATTCAAATCTTAATACTAAAAAGAAAATAATAAGCCCAGCCAGTGCTAGACAAAAATTTTATGATACTAAAAAAATTTTACATCAACTGATCCAGTCATCTATTTTGCGCTTGAGTTAAAGCAAGGGTATCCCTCCTTCTCAACCGATTATGGCCACTAAAGTTAAGGATGTCTCGTGCAAGTGGGTTTGGGTGGTGTTCAAGTTTGCTGACATACTTTGACGCGTGTTTTGTAAATTCAACTTTTACTAATGGCACGCATAGATCTTTGTGAATTCGAGAATTTTTAACATACCATGGAGCTGCAGTAATTATACATAGAATTTTATTTTGACCCCTTTGAATTTTTTCAATGTTTGATGCTGAAGCAGTACCCCATAATTGAATTCCATAGCACCAGATTGGCTTTAGAATTGCATTGTACAACAATAGTTTGCAGTCCAACTTTAGTGAAGAATTTCTGCCAATTAGCCAATTAAGTTGCACTGCTTTTAATCTCATCTATGTAAGTTTCGCTTCAATATGAGACTTCCAAGTTAAACGGCGGTCGAGGTGAATGCCGAGGTATTTGACTTCATTATGTTGAGGAATAATTTGATTATTTATTTTGATGAACGAGCAAGTTTCTTTTCGCAATGTGAAAGTGATATGAATACATTTCTGTTCATTAACCCTGATTTTCCAAAGCTCTAGCCAATTCTCTAGTTTATAAACATAATTCTGCAAATTCTGTGATGCTACTTGGTGGTCCTTGTGAACGCTGATAAAGGCTGTATCGTCTGCGAAAGTTGACGTGTGGATTTTGGGGTCTGACGGCATGTCGGAGGCATAAATCAAATATAAGGTAGGACCCAGTATGCTACCCTGTGGCACACCTGTTTCAATTGGCTGAGCGGGGCTTAAAAAATTGCCTTCTTTGATTTTAAATTTGCGACCGTATAAATAGCTTTCCATAAGTTTATGAGTGTTAGCAGGCAGAGTTAATTTTATTTTGTGCATTAAACCGTCATGCCAAACTTTGTCGAACGCTTGGGACACATCAATGAAAAGGGCGGAGCAGTATTTTTTGTTTGTTCGATGGTGCTGTGTTTAGCTCTGAAGCCGAATTGATGATTAGGAATGCATTCAGTGTCGTTCAGAATTGGAATCAACTTAGTCATTAACAATTTTTCGAACAGTTTAGAAATTGTCGGCAATAGGCTAATTGGCCTATATGACTCTACTTTGGTGTGATCCTTCCCTGACTTAGGAATCATAGTGATCATAGACACCTTCCAATCTGCAGGATAGTATTCTAGGCGTAAAATAGCGTTGAAGATAAAGAAGATAATTCTTCTAGCTACACGAGGTAACTCCACAAGCATTTTATTGCTGATTTTATCCATACCTGGAGCCTTTCTAAGGTTCAGAGTACCAATAGCGCTTTGGACATCACCAAAGTTTAGTCTTAGAGGCACAGGAGGTCTAATAACGAGTGGTGGCAAATCAGATACGTTTTTTGAGTTGTTTTTAGTAAACACATTTCTTAAATGGTTAACAAATAATGTCCCTTTCTCGGAATCATTTCTAGCCCAGTCACCAGTCGGATTTCGCAAAGGAGGTTTTCCTCTCACTGGTCTTTTTAAACCTCTTGCCGCCCTCCATAACGAGTAGTCAGATTGTGGGGTACTATCAAGACCCTCCAAGTAGGATGTAAGTGAAGCCGTTCTTTGGGTTTCTAAGAAATGTCTTAGTATATCTCTGCATACCCGTAGCCTAGCTTTCAGTTCAGGAGACCTGTGAAGTTGCCACTCTCTTCTCATTCTTCTTTTTTCTGATAGGAGATGTTCGAGTTCAGATAAATAAGTTCTGTTTGTCCTATTTCTACATTCAACGTGATAAGTGGAATCGTGATGCACAGCTCGTCGAAGGTCCTCGGTAAAGTTGCCAATCGACTCATCGATATCGTCGGTAGTTCTCAACACAATATTTTCCGTGCAATGAGAACTTAAATACTTTTTGTATTTTATCCAGCTTACTCGGGTCTTAGTCATGTTTCTAAATGGAGAGCCACACACTTGAGGGAAATGCATTGAAATGATAGTAGGAGAGTGATCTGAGGACAAGTCTAATGAAGGATCCACTTGCATCCATTCTACAGGGATATTTTTCACTACTCCAAAGTCAATAACATCGGGAATCTTCCGTCGGTCCGTCGGCCAGTAGGTGGGATGTCCGCTTGAGAGTACATCTAAGCCCATTTGAGCAATGGTGTTGAAGAGTACGCGACCCTTTGGGGTTACCAGACGTGAACCCCAAAATGTGTGTTTGGCGTTAAAGTCGCCAGCAACTAAAAATCTAGCTCCAAGGGAATTAAAGAAGTTATGGTATTGGTGTTCTTTTATTGAGAATCGAGGCGGAGAATAAATCGATGATAAAACAAATTTGTATTGACAGAATTCAATGCAAATGTTTGTTGCTTGGAGGTAATCCTCACTTATGTTATTCATTAGATAATGTTTTATTCTGTTCTTTATAAGAATTGCCGAACCTCCACAAGCTCTTCCGCGGGGATCTTTAGTATCGTACAACACGTAGCCATTAATTTTGAAGTACCCTGTCGACGTCAAGTGAGTTTCAGCAATCATCATAACATCAATCTGCTTATCCATCAGGAAGTATTCCAGTTCGTTTTTATGTTGGCGGAGGCCGTTCGCGTTCCAAAAACAAATTTTTAAATAAATCATTTCTTTAAAATGGCTTGCAAGATAGTGGATTGCATTTTCAGCATTTCCTGCATCATGGATGTCATGGTGGTCGTAAAAGTGTTCATAGTTTGGACAAGTGTCTGCAATGTTGTCTCTAGATTGTTGATATGTGGCTCAGAGTATTGCGATATAGGTTCCTGCTCCAGACCTGGCATATTAGATTTGACCACGTTTGCGTAAGAAACTTGTCTAGAATTAGGAGCGTTTACGTGAGTAGTTGGTCGTACAATTTGAGGAAAATTCTTACTCGACGTGAAATTAGGTTGTTGAGGATGGTCAGGTAATACTGGCGACTTATTGGTCCTTATGCCCTTCAAATAAGTATAAACTGGACAACCTCTATAATTAGCGGTATGATTTCCTCCACAGTTACTGCATTTTTTTATTTTTAAGTCCGTTTTGGACTTATTACATTGAGCAGTTGCATGTAGTTCCCCACATGCAACACAAACAGACGGCAATTTACAATACGCTTTGGTGTGACCAAATTCTTGACAATTAAGACACTGGACGGGTCCAACACGCTTATGCGGTTCCTCCACGGTAATTCTACGATGCAGAAGATAAATAAGATTGTAAATTGGATGGGACTCGTTTTTCTTTAAGGCAACATCTCCAGGTTCCAATTCTACCCTGAACATGGGCTGAGGAATCTTTTCACGGTTTCTAATATTCACTACGCTCTTGATTTTGAACCCTTTGTCCATTAATCCGTTCTTTATCTCCGCAGGATCAACACATGGGTCTATACCCTTTAGAACGACTTGGAGTCCTTTTGCGCTTTTGAGCTGATAGGTATAGAAATCCCTGGTCTCCCTCTCCAACTGGTTGGACAATTTTCGAAAATCATCTTCCCTATTCACTTGGATCTTTGTCTCGCTGATTTTTCCATGTTTAATTGAGGTTACGCTAAACATGTTCTCACCTATTACAGCAACAATTCCTTGTACCAGTTTATTGGAAGTGGGCTCTCTCAGGTAAATTGGTGGGGGCTTAAACGTCTTTTTCGGTATTTCTGGGTCATCCGTCTGAAGTAGAGCAAATCTGTTTTGATCATTTGGCTTATCACTGCTGACGGTCTTAGGAACTTTATTGGAATTGGAAGACATTTGAGCAGATGTCGGGCTCCTCTGTCGCTTGAGAACGGTGATGTACTTATCCATACCTACTTGTTTTTTGGGTTTGACTGCACTATTTGATGAAGATGATGATTTCTCATCGGATGAGATAACTATATTAGGCGAACAGGAACGGCGCCGTATTTCGGCTTTTGTAGTGAGAAGAGACTCACGGATTTTCTTAAGGATTCTTCCTCAGAGATCCATAAATTTTTTCTACTGTAGCTTAGCTCTTTCTCAGAATTACATCTGAGCGGGACACTCATGCAGTTGTTTTGCGATTTTTAAATTACCGAAAAACCACTATTTTTCCACCTATTACGATATCTTTTTTTTATATATATATATATATTTTTTTTTTTTCACTTATTACAAGTTTTTTTTTATTTTTTTTTTCACCTATTACGAAAATTCAGCCGCACTAAAAATAACACGTCCGACCAGTTCAAGCAACACTATGTGAATCCGTAGTGAAAATTTAAAAAAAAAAGTTGGAGAAGCTTTGTGCACATTCTAGCCACTGGATAAATGGTGCCAAAGCTAGATACACTATATAGATTCAGTGTTATAATAAGGAGCACTTGTTCCAAATGTAGTAGTGGGATATTTGGAATAGTATAATAAACTAGTATAATAATCTGAAAAAAAAATATGATTTCTAACAATTTTGAAAATTTTTTTTCAAAACTGAAAACTTTTTTTTTGGAAAAGAATTTTGAGAAAAAATTTTTAGAATTTTGTAAAAAAAAAAATGAAAAATATTGCTTAAAAATTTGGAAATCTTGCGTACTGAGAAATTTGGTAATGAAGACACTATTTTTTGAAAAAAAAAAAAATGATTTTCACAATTTTAAAAAAATTTTATTTTTTTTTGGAAAAAAATTTTGAGAATTTTGTAAAAAAAAATGAAAAAGATTGTTTAAAATTTTGGAAATCTGGCGTACTGAGAAATTTTGAATTGAAACTCAAATATTTTAACACATGACAATTTTTATTTGGTACCGAAGCTACATTATTTAGATTAAGTGTTGTAGGCACACAGAAATTGTTTTTGACAATTTTGGAAAAAAAATCTGAAAAACACTGTTGATTGTTGAATGCAAAAATTCTAGAGATTTTTCCAATTTTGGAAAAAAAATCTTAAAAAGATATTAAATATGTTGAAAATCTTGAGTACTGTGAAATATGGTAGTGAAAATTTAAAAAAAAAGTTGGAGAAGCTTTGTGCACATTCTATCCAATGGATAAATGGTGCCAAAGCTAGATACACTATATAGATTCAGTGTTATAATAAGGAGCCCTTGTTCCAAATGTAGTAGTGGGATATTTGGAATAATATAAGAAACTAGTATAATAATCTGAAAAAAAATGATTTTTAACAATTTTGAAAATTTTTTTTCAAAACTGAAAATTTTTTTTTTTGGAAAAGAATTTAGAAAAAAATTTTTCCAATTTGGAAAAAAAATCTTAAAAGATATTAGATATGTTGAAAATCTTGAGTACTTTGAAATATGGTAGTGAAAATTTAAAAAAAAAAGTTGGATAAGCTTTGTGCACATTCTAGCCAATGGATAAATGGTTCCAAAGCTAGATACACTATATAGATTCAGTGTTATAATGACAAAAATTTTTAGAACTCTGTAAAAAAAAATGAAAAAGATTTTTTAAAATTTTGGAAATCTTGCGTACTGAGAAATTTGGAACCGAAGCTACATTATTTAGATTAAGTGTTGTAGGCGCACAGAATTGATTTTTGACAATTTTGGAAAAAAAAATCTGAAAAACATTGTTGATTGTTCAATGCAAAAATTCTAGAGATTTTTCCATTTTTGGAAAAATAAATTTTAAAAAGAATATTAAATATGTTGAAAATCTTGAGTATTGTGAAATTTGGTAGTGAAAATTTAAAAAAAAAGTTGGAGAAGCTTTGTGAACATTCTAGCCAATGGATGAATGGTGCCAAAGCTAGATAGACTATGTAGATTAAGTGTTATAATAAGGAGCACTTGTTCCAAATGTAGTAGTGGGATATTTGGAATAACATAAGGAAATGATTTCTTACAATTTGGAAAAAAATGTTTTCAAAACTGAATTTTTTTTTTTTTTGGAAAAGAATTTTAAGAAAAATTTTGAGAATTTTGTAAAAAAAATGAAAAAGATTGTTTAAAATTTTGGAAATCTGGCGTACTGAGAAAAAAATGATTTTAACAATTTTGAAACAAAAAATCTAAAAAAGATTTTTGACAATTTTGGAATTCTTGAGTTCTGAGAAATTTTGAATTGAAAACTCAAATATTTTAAAACATGAGTTTAAAAATCTGAAAAACACTGTTGATTGTTGAATGCAAAAATTCTAGAGATTTTTCCAATTTTGGAAAAAAAATCTTAAAAAGATATTAAATATGTTGAAAATCTTGAGTACTGTGAAATATGGTAGTGAAAATTTAAAAAAAAAGTTGGAGAAGCTTTGTGCACATTCTATCCAATGGATAAATGGTGCCAAAGCTAGATACACTATATAGATTCAGTGTTATAATAAGGAGCACTTGTTCCAAATGTAGTAGTGGGATATTTGGAATAATATAAGAAACTAGTATAATAATCTGAAAAAAAATGATTTTTAACAATTTTGAAATTTTTTTTTCAAAACTGAAAATTTTTTTTTTTGGAAAAGAATTTTGAAAAAATTTTTTCCAATTTGGAAAAAAAATCTTAAAAGATATTAGATATGTTGAAAATCTTGAGTACTGTGAAATATGGTAGTGAAAATTTAAAAAAAAAAGTTGGATAAGCTTTGTGCACATTCTAGCCAATGGATAAATGGTTCCAAAGCTAGATACACTATATAGATTCAGTGTTATAATGACAAAAATTTTTAGAACTCTGTAAAAAAAAATGAAAAAGATTTTTTAAAATTTTGGAAATCTTGCGTACTGAGAAATTTGGAACCGAAGCTTCATTATTTAGATTAAGTGTTGTAGGCGCACAGAATTGATTTTTGACAATTTTGGAAAAAAAAATCTGAAAAACATTGTTGATTGTTGAATGCAAAAATTCTAGAGATTTTTCCATTTTTGGAAAAATAAATTTTAAAAAGAATATTAAATATGTTGAAAATCTTGAGTATTGTGAAATTTGGTAGTGAAAATTTAAAAAAAAAGTTGGAGAAGCTTTGTGAACATTCTAGCCAATGGATGGATTGTGCCAAAGCTAGATAGACTATATAGATTAGGTGTTATAATAAGGAGCACTTGTTCCAAATGTAGTAGTGGGATATTTGGAATAACATAAGGAAATGATTTCTTACAATTTGGAAAAAAATGTTTTCAAAACTGAATTTTTTTTTTTTTTTTTTGGAAAAGAATTTTAAGAAAAATTTTGAGAATTTTGTAAAAAAAAATGAAAAAGATTGTTTAAAATTTTGGAAATCTGGCGTACTGAGAAAAAAAAATGATTTTAACAATTTTGAAACAAAAAATCTAAAAAAGATTTTTGACAATTTTGGAATTCTTGAGTTCTGAGAAATTTTGAATTGAAAACTCAAATATTTTAAAACATGAGTTTTGGAAAAAAAATCTGAAAAACACTGTTGATTGTTGAATGCAAAAATTCTAGAGATTTTTCCAATTTTGGAAAAAAATCTTAAAAAGATAATTAAATATGTTGAAAATCTTGAGTACTGTGAAATATGGTAGTGAAAATTTAAAAAAAAAAGTTGGAGAAGCTTTGTGCACATTCTAGCCACTGGATAAATGGTGCCAAAGCTAGATACACTATATAGATTCAGTGTTATAATAAGGAGCACTTGTTCCAATTTGAAAATTTTTTTTCAAAACTGAAAATTTTTTTTTTTGGAAAAGAATTTTGAAAAAATTTTTCCAATTTGGAAAAAAAATCTTAAAAAGATATTAAATATGTTGAAAATCTTGAGTACTGTGAAATATGGTAGTGAAAATTTAAAAAAAAAATTTGGATAAGCTTTGTGCACATTCTAGCCAATGGATAAATGGTTCCAAAGCTAGATACACTATATAGATTCAGTGTTATAATAAAGAGCACTTGTTCCAAATGTAGTAGTGGGATATTTGGAATAATATAAGAAACTAGTATAATAATCTAAAAAAAAAATGATTTTTAACAATTTTGAAATTTTTTTTTTTTTTTGGAAAAGCATTTTGAGAAAAAATTTTAGAATTTTGTAAAAAAAATTAAAAAGATTGATTAAAATTTTGGAAATCTTGCGTACTGAGAAATTTGGGATTTCGTATAATATTGGGAACTAAGTAATTTTGCCTTTTTTTAAATCTGGAAAATATTTGTGACAATATTGGAAACTTTTTTAATTAATTTTTAATTTAATTTTTGAAAAAAAAAAAAAAAGTATTTGACAATTTTGGAAGAAAAAATCTTAAAAAGATAATTAAATATGTTGAAAATCTTGAGCACCGTGATATGTGGTAGTGAAAATTTAAAAAAAAAGTTGGAGAAGCTTTGTGAACATTCTAGCCAATGGATGAATGGTGCCAAAGCTAGATAGACTATATAGATTAAGTGTTCACTTGTTCCAAATGTATAATATTCTAAAAAAAAAAAAAGAAATTTTGTAATGAAGAATACTATTTTTTGAAAAAAAAAAAAAAAAAAATTTTTTTTTTTTTTTTATAATACATTTTATTTATTGAATCTTCAGATATTGAAATGACAATAAGTTTTCGAATCTTAATACTAAAAGAAAATAATAAGTCCAGCCAGTGCTAGACAAAATATTATGATACTACAAAAAAATTTACATCCACTGATCCAGTCATCTGTTTTGCGTTTGAGTTAAAGCAAGGGTATCCCTCCTTCTCAACCGAACATGGCCACTAAAGTTAAGGATGTCTCGTGCAAGTGGGTTTGGATGGTGTTCAAGTTTGCTGACATATTTTGAGGCGTATTTTGTAAATTCGTCTTTCACCAAAGGAATGCCTAGATCTTTGTGAATTCGAGAATTTTTAACGTACCATGGAGCTGCAGTAATTATACGTAGAATTTTATTTTGACCTCTTTGAATTTTTTCAATGTTCGATGCTGAGGCAGTACCCCATAATTGAATTCCATAACACCATATTGGCTTTAGAATTGCATTGTACAACAAAAGTTTACAATCCAACTTTAATGTAGAATTTCTGCCGATTAGCCAATTAAGTTGCACTGCTTTTAATCTCATCTGTGTAAGTTTTGCGTCAATATGAGACTTCCAGGTTAAACGACGATCGAGGTGGATTCCGAGGTATTTGACTTCATTGTGTTGCGGAATAATTTGGTTATTTATTCTGATGGACGAGCAGGTATCTTTTCGCAATGTGAAAGTGATATGAATACATTTCTGTTCGTTAACCCTGATTTTCCAAAGCTCAAGCCAATTCTCTAGTTTATAAATATAATTCTGCAAATTCTGTGATGCTATTTGATGGTCCTTATGAACGCTAATAAAGGCTGTATCGTCAGCAAAAGTTGAAGTATGTATATTGGGGTCTGACGGCATATCGGATGCATAAATCAAATATAAAGTAGGACCCAGTATGCTACCCTGGGGTACTCCTGCTTCAATTGGCTGAGCGGGGCTTAAAAAATCGCCTTCTTTGATTGTAAATTTGCGACCATATAAATAACTTTTCATAAGTTTGTGGGTGTTAGCAGGCAGAGCTAATTTTATTTTGTGCATTAAACCTTCATGCCAGACTTTGTCGAACGCTTGGGAAACATCAATGAAAAGCGCGGAACAGTATTTTTGCTCTTCAAACGACCGTCTTATCACATTTACCAATCTGTGTGTTTGTTCGATGGTGCTGTGTTTAGCTCTGAACCCGAATTGATGATTTGGAATACATTGAGTGTCGTTCAGAATTGGAATCAACTTAGCCATTAACAATTTTTCAAACAGTTTTGAAATTGTCGGCAGTAGGCTAATTGGCCTATATGACTCTACTTTGGTGAGGTCCTTCCCTGGCTTAGGAATCATGGTAATCATAGATACCTTCCAATCTGCAGGATAGTATTCTAGGCGTAAAATAGCATTGAAGATAAAGAGAATAATTCTTCTAGCTACACGAGGTAACTCCACGAGCATTTTGTTGCTGATTTTATCCATACCTGGAGCTTTTTTAAGGTTCAGTGTACCAATAGCGCTTTGAATATCAATAAAGCTAAGTCTTAGAGGTACAGGAGGTCTAATAACGAGTGGTGGCAATTCAGTTGCATTATTTGAGTTGTTTATAGTAAACACATTTCTCAAATGGTTAACAAATAAAGTCCCCTTCTCGGAATCGTTTCTAGCCCAGTCACCAATCGGATTTCGCAAAGGAGGCTTTCCTCTAACTGGTCTTTTTAAACCTCGTGCTGCCTTCCATAACGAATAGTCAGATTGTGGGGAACTGTCAATTCCCTCCAAGTATGATTTAAGTGAAGCCATTCTTTGGGTTTCTAAGAAATTTCTTAGTATATCTCTGCATTCCCGTAGCCTAGCTTTCAGTTGAGGAGACCTGTGAATTTGCCACTCTCTTCTAACTCTTCTTTTTTCTGTCAGGAGATGTTCGAGTTCAGCGAAATAAGTTCTGTTTGTCCTATTTCTGCATACAACGTCATATGTGGAAGCGTGATGCACAGCTCTTCGTATGTCCTCAGTAAACTTGCCAATCGACCCATCAATATCCTCGGTAGTTCTCAACACTACATTTTCCGTACAGTGGGAACTTAAATACTTTTTATACTTTATCCAATTTACTCTGGATTTAGACATGTCCCGAAATGGAGAGCCATACCCTTGAAGGAAACGCATTGAAATAATAGAAGGAGAGTGATCTGAAGACAAGTCTAATGAAGGCTCCACTTGTATCGATTCTACAGGGATATTTTTCACTACTCCGAAGTCAATAATATCGGGAATCTTCCGTCGGTCCGTCGGCCAGTAGGTGGGATGCCCGCTTGAGAGTACATCTAAGCCCATTTTGGCAATGGTGTTGAAGAGTTCACGACCCTTCGGGGTCACTAGACGTGAACCCCAAAATGTGTGTTTGGCGTTAAAGTCACCAGCAACCAAAAATCTAGCTCCAAGGGAATTGAACAAGCTGTAGTATTGATGTTCTTTTATTGAAAATCGAGGCGGCGAATAAATTGATGATAAAACAAAGTTGTATTGACAGAATTCAATACAAATGTTTGTTGCTTGTAGGTAATCCTCACATATGTTGTTCATAAAATAATGTTTTATTCTGTTCTTTATAAGAATTGCCGAAGAATTGCTCTTCCGCGGGGATCTTTAGTATCATACAACACGTATCCATTAATTTTGAAGTACCCTGTCGCCGTCAAGTGAGTTTCAGCAATCATCATGACATCAATCTGCTTATCCATCAGGAAGTGTTCCAGTTCGTTTTTATGTTGGCGGAGGCCGTTCGCGTTCCAAAAACAAATTTTTAAACAAATCATTTCTTTAAAATTGCTTGTAAGATAGTGGATTGCATTTTCAGCATTTCCTGCATCATGGATGTCATAGTGGTCGTAAAAGTGTTCATAGTTTGGACAAGTGTCTGCAAAGTAGTATCTAGAGTGTTAATATTAGGCTCGTAATATTGAGATTTAGGTTCCTGCTCCAAACCTGGCATATTAGATTTAACCACGTTAGCGTAAGAAACTTGTCTAGAACTAGGCGCGTTTTCATGACTAGTGGGCCGTAACAATTGAGGAAAATTGTTACTCGATGCAAAATTAGGCTGTTGTGGATGAACAGGTAATACTGACGTCTTGTTGGTCCTTATGCCTTTCAAATGAGTGTAAACTGGACAACCTCTATAATTTGCGGTATGATTACCTCCGCAGTTACTGCATTTTTTGATTTTTGAGTCGGTTTTCGACTTATCACATTGAGCAGTTGTATGTAGTTCCCCACACGCAACACAAACAGACGGCAATTTACAATACGCTTTAGTGTGACCAAATTCTTGACAATTAAGACACTGGACGGGTCCCTGACGCTTATGCGGTTCTTCCACGGTGATTCTACGATGCAGAAGGTAAATCAGATTGTAGATGGGATGGGACTCGTTTTTCTTTAAGACTATATCTCCGGGTTCCAATTCCACCCTGAACATAGGCTGAGGAATCTTTTCACGGTTTCTAATATTCGTTATGTTCTTAATTTTGAAGCCATTTTCCATTAAACTAGTCTTTATCTCGGCAGGATCAACATCTGGGTCTATACGACTTGGAGTCCTTTTGCGCTAGGTATAGAAATCCCTACTCTCCCTCTCCAACTGGTTGGACAATTTTCGAAAGTCATCTTCCTTTTTCACTTGAATTTTGGTTTCGCTGATATTTCTATGTTTAATTGAGGTTACGCTAAACATATTTTCACCTATTACCGAAACAATTTCTTGTACCAATTTACTGGAAGTGGGCTCTCTCAGATAAATTGGTGGGGGCTTAAACGTCTTTTTAGGAAGTTCTGGATCATCCGTCTGGAGGAGAGCAAACCTGTTTTGATCATTTGGATTGTCAATACTCACGGTCTTGGGAGCTTTTGAATTTGATGACATTTGAGCAGATGTCGGGCTCCTCTGTCGCTTAAGAACTGTGACGTATTTATCCATACCTACTTGTTTTCTAGGTTTGACTGCACTATTTGATGTAGAAGATATTGATGTTTTATCATCTGATGAAATCACTATATTGGGCGAACAGGAACGGCGCCGTTCTACGGCTCTTGTAGTGAGAAGATTCTCCACAGATTTTTTTAAGGATTCTTCCTCAGAGATCCATAAAGATTTTCTAGTCGAGTTAAGCTCTTTCTCAGAATTACATCTGAGAGGAACACTCATACAGTTTTTATGCGATTTTTAATGTTTTTTATTATTTTTTTTTTTTTTAATGTTTTTTATTTTTTAATGTTTTTTATTTTCTAATGTTTTTTATTTTTTTTTACCGTAGGTATTTTTACCTATTACGAATTATTTTTTAACTTTTTTGTTTTATTTCGACCTATTACACTTTTTCACCTATTACGATTTTTTCACCGAAAATTCAGCCGCACTAAAAATAACACGTCCGAACAGTTCAACAACACTATGTGTAATGAAAAAAAAAAAAAAAAATGATTTTCACAATTTTAAAAAAATTTTATTTTTTTTTGGAAAATAATTTTGAGAAAAATTTTGAGAATTTTGTAAAAAAAAATGAAAAGATTGTTTAAAATTTTGGAAATCTGGCGTACTGAGAAATTTGGAACCGAAGTACACTATTTTCTGGAAAAAAAAAATGATTTTAACAATTTTGAAACAAAAAATCTAAAAAAGATTTTTGAAAATTTTGGAATTCTTGAGTTCTGAGAAATTTTGAATTGAAAACTCAAATATTTTAAAACATGACAATTTTCATTTGGTACCGAAGCTACATTATTTAGATTAAGTGTTGTAGGCACACAGAAATTGTTTTTGACAATTTTGGAAAAAAAATCTGAAAAACACTGTGAAAGATGGTAGTGAAAATTTAAAAAAAAAAGTTGGAGAAGCTTTGTGCACATTCTAGCCAATGGATAAATGGTGCCAAAGCTAGATACACTATATAGATTCAGTGTTATAATAAGGAGCACTTGTTCCAAATGTAATAGTGGAATATTTGGAATAATATAAGAAACTAGTATAATAAACTGAAAAAAAATGATTTTTGACAATTTTGAAAATTTTTTTATCAAAACTGAAAAATTTTTTTTTTTGGAAAAAGAATTTTGAGAAAAAATTTTTCCAATTTTGGAAAAAAAATCTTAAAAAGATATTAAATATGTTGAAAATCTTGAGTACTGTGAAATTTGGTAGTGAAAATTTAAAAAAGAAATTGGAGAAGCTTTGTGCATATTCTAGCCAATGGATAAATGGTACCAAAGCTAGATACACTATATAGATTCAGTGTTATAATAAGGAGCACTTGTTCCAAATGTAGTAGTGGGATATTTGGAATAATATAAGAAACTAGTATAATAATCTGAAGAAAAAAATGATTCTAACAATTTTGAAAAATGTTTTCAAAACTGAAATTTTTTTTTGGAAAATAATTTTGAGAAAAATTTTTAGAATTTTGTAAAAAAAAATGAAAAATATTGCTTAAAATTTTGGAAACCTTGCGTACTGAGAAATTTGGAACCGAAGTTCACTATTTTCTGAAAAAAAAAAAAAAAAATGATTTTCACAATTTTAAAAAAATTTTATTTTTTTTTGGAAAAAAATTTTGACAAAAATTTTTAGAATTTTGTAAAAAAAAAAATAAAAAAGATTGTTTAAAATTTTGGAAATTTTGCGTACTGAGAAATTTGGAACCGAAACTACATTATTTAGATTAAGTGTTGTAGGCGCACAGAAATGATTTTTGACAATTTTGGAAAAAAAAATCTGAAAAACATTGTTGATTGTTGAATGCAAAAATTCTACATTTTTCCAATTTTGAAAAAAAAAATCTTAAAAAGAATATTAAATATGTTGAAAATCTTGAGTACTGTGAAATTTGGTAGTGAAAATTTAAAAAAAAAGTTGGAGAAGCTTTGTGCATATTCTAGCCAATGGATAAATGGTGCCAAAGCTAGATACACTAGATTCAGTGTTATAATAAGGAGCACTTGTTCCAAATGTAGTAGTGGGATATTTTGAATAATATAAGAAACTAGTATAATAATCTGAAAAAAAAATGATTTTTAACAATTTTGAAAATTTTTTTTTTTTTTTGGAAAAGAATTTTGAGAAAAATTTTTAGAATTTTGTAAAAAAATTAAAAAGATTGATTAAAATTTTGGAAATCTTGCGTACTGAGAAATTTGGAAAATCTCGAGTTCTGAGAAATTTTGAATTGAAAATTTAAATATTCTAAAACATGGCAATTTTCAAAACTGAAAATTTTATTTTTTTTGGAAAAGATTTTTGAAAATCTTGAGTTCTGAAAAATTTGAATTGAAAATTTAACTATTTTAAAACAACAATTTTCAAACCTGAAAATTTTATTTTTTTTTTTGGAAAAAAAAATGTTGACAAAAATTTTTAGAATTCGGTAAACAAAAATGAAAAAGATTGTTTAAAATTTTGGAAATCTTGCGTACTGAGAAATTTGGAACCGAAGCTACATTATTTAGATTAAGTGTTGTCGGCGCACAGAAATGATTTTTGACAATTTTGAAAAAAAAAATCTGAAAAACATTGTTGATTGTTGAATGCAAAAATTCTAGAGATTTTTCCAATTTTGGAAAAAAAGAATATTAAATATGTTGAAAATCTTGAGTACTGTGAAATTTGGTAGTGAAAATTTAAAAAAAAAAGTTGGAGAAGCTTTGTGAACATTCTAGCCAATGGATGAATGGTGCCAAAGCTAGATAGACTATATAGATTAAGTGTTATAATAAGGAGCACTTGTTCCAAATGTAGTAGTGGGATATTTGGAATAACATAAGGAAATGATTTCTTACAATTTTGAAAAAAATGTTTTCAAAACTGAAATTTCTTTTTTTTTTTGGAAAAGAATTTGGAGAAAAATTTTGAGAATTTTGTAAAAAAAATGAAAAAGATTGTTTAAAATTTTGGAAATCTGGCGTACTGAGAAAAAAAAATGATTTTAACAATTTTGAAACAAAAAATCTAAAAAAGATTTTTGACAATTTTGGAATTCTTGAGTTCTGAGAAATTTTGAATTGAAAACTCAAATATTTTAAAACATGACAATTTTCATTTGGTACCGAAACTACATTATTTAGATTAAGTGTTGTAGGCACACAGAAATTATTTTTGACAGTTTTGGAAAAAAATCTGAAAAACACTGTTGATTGTTGAATGCAAAAATTCTACAGATTTTTCCAATTTTGGAAAAAAATCTTATCTTGAGTACTGTGAAATATGGTAGTGAAAATTTAAAAAAAAAAGTTGGAGAAGCTTTGTGCACATTCTAGCCAATGGATAAATGGTGCCAAAGCTAGATACACTATATAGATTCAGTGTTATAATAAGGAGCACTTGTTCCAAATGTAGTAGTGGGATATTTGGAATAATATAAGAAACTAGTATAATATTCTGAAAAAAAAAATGATTTCTAACAATTTTGAAAATTTTTTTTCAAAACTGAAATTTTTTTTTTTGGAAAAGAATTTTGAGAAAAAATTTTTAGAATTTTGTAAAAAAAAAATGAAAAATATTGCTTAAAATTTTGGAAATCTTGCGTACTGAGAAATTTTGTAATGAAGAATACTATTTTTTGAAAAAAAAAAAATGATTTTCACAATTTTAAAAAAATTTGATTTTTTTTTGGAAAAAAATTTTGAGTAAAATTTTGAGAATTTTGTAAAAAAAAAATGAAAAAGATTGTTTAAAATTTTGGAAATCTGGCGTACTGAGAAATTTGGAACCGAAGAACACTATTTTCTGGAAAAAAATGATTTTAACAATTTTGAAACAAAAAATCTAAAAAATATTTTTGACAATTTTGGAATTCTTGAGTTCTGAGAAATTTTGAATTGAAAACTCAAATATTTTAAAACATGACAATTTTCATTTGGTACCGAAGCTACATTATTTAGATTAAGTGTTGTAGGCACACAGAAATTGTTTTTGACAATTTTGGAAAAAAAAATCTGAAAAACACTGTTGATTGTTGAATGCAAAAATTCTAGAGATTTTTCCAATTTTGGAAAAAAAAATCTTAAAAAGATATAAAATATGTTGAAAATCTAGAGTACTGTGAAATATGGTAGTGAAAATTTAAAAAAAAAGTTGGAGAAGCTTTGTGCACATTCTAGCCAATGAATAAATGGTGTCAAAGCTAGATACACTATATAGATTCAGTGTTATAATAAGGAGCACTTGTTCCAATTTGAAAATTTTTTTTCAAAACTGAAAATTTTTTTTTTTGGAAAAGAATTTTGAAAAAAATTTTCCAATTTGGAAAAAAAATCTTAAAAAGATATTAAATATGTTGAAAATCTTGAGTACTGTGAAATATGGTAGTGAAAATTTAAAAAAAAAAGTTGGATAAGCTTTGTGCACATTCTAGCCAATGGATAAATGGTTCCAAAGCTAGATACACTATATAGATTCAGTGTTATAATAAAGAGCACTTGTTCCAAATGTAGTAGGGGGATATTTGGAATAATATAAGAAACTAGTATAATAATCTAAAAAAAAAATGATTTTTAACAATTTTGAAATTTTTTTTTTTTTTGGAAAAGCATTTTGAGAAAAAATTTTAGAATTTTGTAAAAAAAATTAAAAAGATTGATTAAAATTTTGGAAATCTTGCGTACTGAGAAATTTGGGATTTCGAATAATATTGGGAACTAAGTAATTTTGCCTTTTTTTAAATCTGGAAAATATTTGTGACAATATTGGAAACTTTTTTAATTAATTTTTAATTTAATTTTTGAAAAAAAAAAAAAAAGTATTTGACAATTTTGGAAGAAAAAATCTTAAAAAGATAATTAAATATGTTGAAAATCTTGAGCACCGTGATATGTGGTAGTGAAAATTTAAAAAAAAAGTTGGAGAAGCTTTGTGAACATTCTAGCCAATGGATGAATGGTGCCAAAGCTAGATAGACTATATAGATTAAGTGTTCACTTGTTCCAAATGTATAATATTCTAAAAAAAAAAAAAGAAATTTTGTAATGAAGAATACTATTTTTTGAAAAAAAAAAAAAAAAAAATTTTTTTTTTTTTTTTATAATACATTTTATTTATTGAATCTTCAGATATTGAAATGACAATAAGTTTTCGAATCTTAATACTAAAAGAAAATAATAAGTCCAGCCAGTGCTAGACAAAATATTATGATACTACAAAAAAATTTACATCCACTGATCCAGTCATCTGTTTTGCGTTTGAGTTAAAGCAAGGGTATCCCTCCTTCTCAACCGAACATGGCCACTAAAGTTAAGGATGTCTCGTGCAAGTGGGTTTGGATGGTGTTCAAGTTTGCTGACATATTTTGAGGCGTATTTTGTAAATTCGTCTTTCACCAAAGGAATGCCTAGATCTTTGTGAATTCGAGAATTTTTAACGTACCATGGAGCTGCAGTAATTATACGTAGAATTTTATTTTGACCTCTTTGAATTTTTTCAATGTTCGATGCTGAGGCAGTACCCCATAATTGAATTCCATAACACCATATTGGCTTTAGAATTGCATTGTACAACAAAAGTTTACAATCCAACTTTAATGTAGAATTTCTGCCGATTAGCCAATTAAGTTGCACTGCTTTTAATCTCATCTGTGTAAGTTTTGCGTCAATATGAGACTTCCAGGTTAAACGACGATCGAGGTGGATTCCGAGGTATTTGACTTCATTGTGTTGCGGAATAATTTGGTTATTTATTCTGATGGACGAGCAGGTATCTTTTCGCAATGTGAAAGTGATATGAATACATTTCTGTTCGTTAACCCTGATTTTCCAAAGCTCAAGCCAATTCTCTAGTTTATAAATATAATTCTGCAAATTCTGTGATGCTATTTGATGGTCCTTATGAACGCTAATAAAGGCTGTATCGTCAGCAAAAGTTGAAGTATGTATATTGGGGTCTGACGGCATATCGGATGCATAAATCAAATATAAAGTAGGACCCAGTATGCTACCCTGGGGTACTCCTGCTTCAATTGGCTGAGCGGGGCTTAAAAAATCGCCTTCTTTGATTGTAAATTTGCGACCATATAAATAACTTTTCATAAGTTTGTGGGTGTTAGCAGGCAGAGCTAATTTTATTTTGTGCATTAAACCTTCATGCCAGACTTTGTCGAACGCTTGGGAAACATCAATGAAAAGCGCGGAACAGTATTTTTGCTCTTCAAACGACCGTCTTATCACATTTACCAATCTGTGTGTTTGTTCGATGGTGCTGTGTTTAGCTCTGAACCCGAATTGATGATTTGGAATACATTGAGTGTCGTTCAGAATTGGAATCAACTTAGCCATTAACAATTTTTCAAACAGTTTTGAAATTGTCGGCAGTAGGCTAATTGGCCTATATGACTCTACTTTGGTGAGGTCCTTCCCTGGCTTAGGAATCATGGTAATCATAGATACCTTCCAATCTGCAGGATAGTATTCTAGGCGTAAAATAGCATTGAAGATAAAGAGAATAATTCTTCTAGCTACACGAGGTAACTCCACGAGCATTTTGTTGCTGATTTTATCCATACCTGGAGCTTTTTTAAGGTTCAGTGTACCAATAGCGCTTTGAATATCAATAAAGCTAAGTCTTAGAGGTACAGGATGTCTAATAACGAGTGGTGGCAATTCAGTTGCATTATTTGAGTTGTTTATAGTAAACACATTTCTCAAATGGTTAACAAATAAAGTCCCCTTCTCGGAATCGTTTCTAGCCCAGTCACCAATCGGATTTCGCAAAGGAGGCTTTCCTCTAACTGGTCTTTTTAAACCTCGTGCTGCCTTCCATAACGAATAGTCAGATTGTGGGGAACTGTCAATTCCCTCCAAGTATGATTTAAGTGAAGCCATTCTTTGGGTTTCTAAGAAATTTCTTAGTATATCTCTGCATTCCCGTAGCCTAGCTTTCAGTTGAGGAGACCTGTGAATTTGCCACTCTCTTCTAACTCTTCTTTTTTCTGTCAGGAGATGTTCGAGTTCAGCGAAATAAGTTCTGTTTGTCCTATTTCTGCATACAACGTCATATGTGGAAGCGTGATGCACAGCTCTTCGTATGTCCTCAGTAAACTTGCCAATCGACCCATCAATATCCTCGGTAGTTCTCAACACTACATTTTCCGTACAGTGGGAACTTAAATACTTTTTATACTTTATCCAATTTACTCTGGATTTAGACATGTCCCGAAATGGAGAGCCATACCCTTGAAGGAAACGCATTGAAATAATAGAAGGAGAGTGATCTGAAGACAAGTCTAATGAAGGCTCCACTTGTATCGATTCTACAGGGATATTTTTCACTACTCCGAAGTCAATAATATCGGGAATCTTCCGTCGGTCCGTCGGCCAGTAGGTGGGATGCCCGCTTGAGAGTACATCTAAGCCCATTTTGGCAATGGTGTTGAAGAGTTCACGACCCTTCGGGGTCACTAGACGTGAACCCCAAAATGTGTGTTTGGCGTTAAAGTCACCAGCAACCAAAAATCTAGCTCCAAGGGAATTGAACAAGCTGTAGTATTGATGTTCTTTTATTGAAAATCGAGGCGGCGAATAAATTGATGATAAAACAAAGTTGTATTGACAGAATTCAATACAAATGTTTGTTGCTTGTAGGTAATCCTCACATATGTTGTTCATAAAATAATGTTTTATTCTGTTCTTTATAAGAATTGCCGAAGAATTGCTCTTCCGCGGGGATCTTTAGTATCATACAACACGTATCCATTAATTTTGAAGTACCCTGTCGCCGTCAAGTGAGTTTCAGCAATCATCATGACATCAATCTGCTTATCCATCAGGAAGTGTTCCAGTTCGTTTTTATGTTGGCGGAGGCCGTTCGCGTTCCAAAAACAAATTTTTAAACAAATCATTTCTTTAAAATTGCTTGTAAGATAGTGGATTGCATTTTCAGCATTTCCTGCATCATGGATGTCATAGTGGTCGTAAAAGTGTTCATAGTTTGGACAAGTGTCTGCAAAGTAGTATCTAGAGTGTTAATATTAGGCTCGTAATATTGAGATTTAGGTTCCTGCTCCAAACCTGGCATATTAGATTTAACCACGTTAGCGTAAGAAACTTGTCTAGAACTAGGCGCGTTTTCATGACTAGTGGGCCGTAACAATTGAGGAAAATTGTTACTCGATGCAAAATTAGGCTGTTGTGGATGAACAGGTAATACTGACGTCTTGTTGGTCCTTATGCCTTTCAAATGAGTGTAAACTGGACAACCTCTATAATTTGCGGTATGATTACCTCCGCAGTTACTGCATTTTTTGATTTTTGAGTCGGTTTTCGACTTATCACATTGAGCAGTTGTATGTAGTTCCCCACACGCAACACAAACAGACGGCAATTTACAATACGCTTTAGTGTGACCAAATTCTTGACAATTAAGACACTGGACGGGTCCCTGACGCTTATGCGGTTCTTCCACGGTGATTCTACGATGCAGAAGGTAAATCAGATTGTAGATGGGATGGGACTCGTTTTTCTTTAAGACTATATCTCCGGGTTCCAATTCCACCCTGAACATAGGCTGAGGAATCTTTTCACGGTTTCTAATATTCGTTATGTTCTTAATTTTGAAGCCATTTTCCATTAAACTAGTCTTTATCTCGGCAGGATCAACATCTGGGTCTATACGACTTGGAGTCCTTTTGCGCTAGGTATAGAAATCCCTACTCTCCCTCTCCAACTGGTTGGACAATTTTCGAAAGTCATCTTCCTTTTTCACTTGAATTTTGGTTTCGCTGATATTTCTATGTTTAATTGAGGTTACGCTAAACATATTTTCACCTATTACCGAAACAATTTCTTGTACCAATTTACTGGAAGTGGGCTCTCTCAGATAAATTGGTGGGGGCTTAAACGTCTTTTTAGGAAGTTCTGGATCATCCGTCTGGAGGAGAGCAAACCTGTTTTGATCATTTGGATTGTCAATACTCACGGTCTTGGGAGCTTTTGAATTTGATGACATTTGAGCAGATGTCGGGCTCCTCTGTCGCTTAAGAACTGTGACGTATTTATCCATACCTACTTGTTTTCTAGGTTTGACTGCACTATTTGATGTAGAAGATATTGATGTTTTATCATCTGATGAAATCACTATATTGGGCGAACAGGAACGGCGCCGTTCTACGGCTCTTGTAGTGAGAAGATTCTCCACAGATTTTTTTAAGGATTCTTCCTCAGAGATCCATAAAGATTTTCTAGTCGAGTTAAGCTCTTTCTCAGAATTACATCTGAGAGGAACACTCATACAGTTTTTATGCGATTTTTAATGTTTTTTATTATTTTTTTTTTTTTTAATGTTTTTTATTTTTTAATGTTTTTTATTTTCTAATGTTTTTTATTTTTTTTTACCGTAGGTATTTTTACCTATTACGAATTATTTTTTAACTTTTTTGTTTTATTTCGACCTATTACACTTTTTCACCTATTACGATTTTTTCACCGAAAATTCAGCCGCACTAAAAATAACACGTCCGAACAGTTCAACAACACTATGTGTAATGAAAAAAAAAAAAAAAAATGATTTTCACAATTTTAAAAAAATTTTATTTTTTTTTGGAAAATAATTTTGAGAAAAATTTTGAGAATTTTGTAAAAAAAAATGAAAAGATTGTTTAAAATTTTGGAAATCTGGCGTACTGAGAAATTTGGAACCGAAGTACACTATTTTCTGGAAAAAAAAAATGATTTTAACAATTTTGAAACAAAAAATCTAAAAAAGATTTTTGAAAATTTTGGAATTCTTGAGTTCTGAGAAATTTTGAATTGAAAACTCAAATATTTTAAAACATGACAATTTTCATTTGGTACCGAAGCTACATTATTTAGATTAAGTGTTGTAGGCACACAGAAATTGTTTTTGACAATTTTGGAAAAAAAATCTGAAAAACACTGTTGATTGTTGAATGCAAAAATTCTAGAGATTTTTCCAATTTTGGAAAAAAATCTTAAAAAGATAATTAAATATGTTGAAAATCTTGAGTACTGTAAATATGGTAGTGAAAATTTAAAAAAAAAAAGTTGGAGAAGCTTTGTGCACATTCTAGCCAATGGATAAATGGTTCCAAAGCTAGATACACTATATAGATTCAGTGTTATAATAAAGAGCACTTGTTCCAATTTGAAAATTTTTTTTCAAAACTGAAAATTTTTTTTTTTTTTGGAAAAGAATTTTGAAAAAAAATTTTCCAATTTGGAAAAAAAATCTTAAAAAGATATTAAATATGTTGAAAAACTTGAGTACTGTGAAATATGGTAGTGAAAATTTAAAAAAAAAAGTTGGAGAAGCTTTGTAAACATTCTAGCCAATGGATGGATGAATGGTACCAAAGCTAGATAGACTATATAGATTAAGTGTTATAATAAGGAGCACTTGTTCCAAATGTAGTAGTGGGATATTTGGAATAATATAAGGAACTAGTATAATATTCTGAAAAAATAAAATGATTTCTAACAATTTTGAAAAATGTTTCCAAAACTGAAATTTTTTTTGGAAAATAATTTTGAGAAAAATTTTTAGAATTTTGTAAAAAAATTGAAAAATATTGCTTAAAATTTTGGAAATCTTGCGTACTGAGAAATTTGGAAACGAAGTACACTATTTTCTGAAAAAAAAATGATTTTCACAATTTTAAAAAAATTTTATTTTTTTCGGAAAAAAATTTTGACAAACATTTTTAGAATTTTGTAAAAAAAAAAAATAAAAAAGATTGTTTAAAATTTTGGAAATCTTGCGTACTGAGAAATTTGGAACCGAAGCTACATTATATAGATTAAGTGTTGTGGGCGCACAGAAATTACTTTTGACAATTTTGGAAAAAAAAATCTGAAAAACATTGTTGAATGCAAAAATTCTAGAGATTTTTCCAATTTTGAAAAAAAAAAAATCTTAAAAAGAATATTAAATATGTTGAAATCTTGAGTACTGTGAAATTTGGTAGTGAAAATTTAAAAAAGAAGTTGGAGAAGCTTTGTGCATATTCTAGCCAATGGATAAATGGTGCCAAAGCTAGATAGACTATATAGATTAAGTGTTATAATAAGGAGCACTTGTTCCAAATGTAGTAGTGGGATATTTGGAATAACATAAGGAAATGATTTCTTACAATTTTGAAAAAAATGTTTTCAAAACTTTTTTTTTTGGAAAAGAATTTGGAGAAAAATTTTGAGAATTTTGTAAAAAAAATGAAAAAGATTGTTTAAAATTTTGGAAATCTGGCGTACTGAAAAAAAAAATGATTTTAACAATTTTGAAACAAAAAATCTAAAAAAGATTTTTGACAATTTTGGAATTCTTGAGTTCTGAGAAATTTTGAATTGAAAACTCAAATATTTTAAAATATGACAATTTTCATTTGGTACCGAAGCTACATTATTTAGATTAAGTGTTGTAGGCACACAGAAAATATTTTTGACAGTTTTGGAAAAAAATCTGAAAAACACTGTTGATTGTTGAATGCAAAAATTCTAGAGATTTTTCCAATTTTGGAAAAAAATCTTAAAAAGATAATTAAATATGTTGAAAATCTTGAGTACTGTAAATATGGTAGTGAAAATTTAAAAAAAAAAGTTGGAGAAGCTTTGTGCACATTCTAGCCAATGGATAAATGGTTCCAAAGCTAGATACACTATATAGATTCAGTGTTATAATAAAGAGCACTTGTTCCAAATGTAGTAGTGGGATATTTGGAATAATATAAGAAACTAGTATAATAATCTAAAAAAAAAATGATTTTTAACAATTTTGAAATTTTTTTTTCAAAACTGAAATTTTTTTTTTTTTTTGGAAAAGAATTTTGAGAAAAAATTTTAGAATTTTGTAAAAAATATTAAAAAGATTGATTAAAATTTTGGAAATCTTGCGTACTGAGAAATTTGGGATTTCGAATAATATTGGGAACTAAGTAATTTTGCCTTTTTTTAAATCTGGAAAATATTTGTGACAATATTGGAAACTTTTTTAATTAATTTTTTATTTAAGTTTTGAAAAAAAAAAAAAAGTATTTGACAATTTTGGAAGAAAAAATCTTAAAAAGATAATTAAATATGTTGAAAATCTTGAGCACCGTGATATGTGGTAGTGAAAATTTAAAAAAAAAGTTGGAGAAGCTTTGTGAACATTCTAGCCAATGGATGAATGGTGCCAAAGCTAGATAGACTATATAGATTAAGTGTTCACTTGTTCCAAATGTAGTAGTGGGAACTAGTATAATATTCTAAAAAAAAAAAGAAATTTTGTAATGAAGAATACTATTTTTTGAAAAAAAAAAAAAAAAAATGATTTTCACAATTTTAAAAAAATTTTATTTTTTTTTTGGAAAATAATTTTGAGAAAAATTTTGAGAATTTTGTAAAAAAAAATGAAAAGATTGTTTAAAATTTGGAAATCTGGCGTACTGAGAAATTTGGAACCGAAGTACACTATTTTCTGGAAAAAAAAAATGATTTTAACAATTTTGAAACAAAAAGTCTAAAAAAGATTTTTGAAAATTTTGGAATTCTTGAGTTCTGAGAAATTTTGAATTGAAAACTCAAATATTTTAAAACATGACAATTTTCATTTGGTACCGAAGCTACATTATTTAGATTAAGTGTTGTAGGCACACAGAAATTATTTTTGACAATTTTGGAAAAAAAATCTGAAAAACTGTTGATTGTTGAATGCAAAAATTCTAGAGATTTTTCCAATTTTGGAAAAAAATCTTAAAAAGATAATTAAATATGTTGAAAATCTTGAGTACTGTGAAATTTGGCAGTGAAAATTTAAAACAAAGTTGGAGAAGCTTTGTAAACATTCTAGCCAATGGATGGATGAATGGTACCAAAGCTAGATAGACTATATAGATTAAGTGTTATAATAAGGAGCACTTGTTCCAAATGTAGTAGTGGGATATTTGGAATAATATAAGGAACTAGTATAATATTCTGAAAAAATAAAATGATTTCTAACAATTTTGAAAAATGTTTTCAAAACTGAAATTTTTTTTGGAAAATAATTTTGAGAAAAATTTTTAGAATTTTGTAAAAAAATTGAAAAATATTGCTTAAAATTTTGGAAATCTTGCGTACTGAGAAATTTGGAAACGAAGTACACTATTTTCTGAAAAAAAAAATGATTTTCACAATTTTAAAAAAATTTTATTTTTTTGGAAAAAAATTTTGACAAACATTTTTAGAATTTTGTAAAAAAAAAAAAAAATAAAAAAGATTGTTTAAAATTTTGGAAATCTTGCGTACTGAGAAATTTGGAACCGAAGCTACATTATTTAGATTAAGTGTTGTAGGCGCACAGAAATGACTTTTGACAATTTTGGAAAAAAAAATCTGAAAAACATTGTTGATTGTTGAATGCAAAAATTCTCGAGATTTTTCCAATTTTGAAAAAAAAAAATCTTAAAAAGAATATTAAATATGTTGAAAATCTTGAGTACTGTGAAATTTGGTAGTGAAAATTTAAAAAAGAAGTTGGAGAAGCTTTGTGCATATTCTAGCCAATGGATAAATGGTGCCAAAGCTAGATACACTATATAGATTCAGTGTTATAATAAGGAGCACTTGTTCCAAATGTAGTAGTGGGATATTTTGAATAATATAAGAAACTAATTTTTAACAATTTTGAAAATTTTTTTTTTTTTTTGGAAAAGAATTTTGAGAAAAATTTTTAGAATTTTGTAAAAAAATTAAAAAGATTGCTTAAAATTTTGGAAATCTTGCGTACTGAGAAATTTGGAAAATCTCGAGTTCTGAGAAATTTTGAATTGAAAATTTAAATATTCTAAAACATGGCAATTTTCAAAACTGAAAATTTTATTTTTTTTGGAAAAGAATCTGAAAAAGATTTTTGAAAATCTTGAGTTCTGAAAAATTTGAATTGAAAATTTAAATATTTTAAAACAACAATTTTCAAACCTGAAAATTTTATTTTTTTTTTTTTTTGGAAAAAAAAAATGTTGACAAAAATTTTTAGAATTCTGTAAAAAAAATGAAAAAGATTGTTTAAAATTTTGGAAATCTTGCGTACTGAGAAATTTGGAACCGAAGCTACATTATTTAGATTAAGTGTTGTAGGCGCACAGAAATGATTTTTGACAATTTTGAAAAAAAAAATCTGAAAACATTGTTGATTGTTGAATGCAAAAATTCTAGAGATTTTTCCAATTTTGGAAAAAAAAATCTTAAAAAGAATATTAAATATGTTAGAAACCTTGAGTACTGTGAAATTTGGTACTGAAAATTTAAAAAAAAAAGTTGGAGAAGCTTTGTGAACATTCTAGCCAATGGATGAATGGTGCCAAAGCTAGATAGACTATATAGATTAAGTGTTATAATAAGGAGCACTTGTTCCAAATCTAGTAGTGGGATATTTGGAATAACATAAGGAAATGATTTCTTACAATTTTGAAAAAAATGTTTTCAAAACTGAAATTTCTTTTTTTTTTTTTGAAAAGAATTTGGAGAAAAATGTTGAGAATTTTGTAAAAAAAAAAATGTAAAAGATTGTTTAAAATTTTGGAAATCTGGCGTACTGAAAAAAAAAATGATTTTAACAATTTTGAAACAAAAAATCTAAAAAAGATTTTTGACAATTTTGGAATTCTTGAGTTCTGAGAAATTTTGAATTGAAAACTCAAATATTTTAAAACATGACAATTTTCATTTGGTACCGAAGCTACATTATTTAGATTAAGTGTTGTAGGCACACAGAAATTATTTTTGACAATTTTGGAAAAAAAATCTGAAAAACACTGTTGATTGTTGAATGCAAAAATTCTAGAGATTTTTCCAATTTTGGAAAAAAAATCTTAAAAAGATAATTAAATATGTTGAAAATCTTGAGTACTGTGAAATATGGTAGTGAAAATTTAAAAAAAAAAGTTGGAGAAGTTTGTGCACATTCTAGCCAATGGATAAATGGTGCCAAAGCTAGATACACTATATAGATTCAGTGTTATAATAAGGAGCACTTGTTCCAATTTGAAAATTTTTTTTCAAAACTGAAAATTTTTTTTTTTTTTGGAAAAGAATTTTGAAAAAAAATTTTCCAATTTGGAAAAAAAATCTTAAAAAGATATTAAATATGTTGAAAAACTTGAGTACTGTGAAATATGGTAGTGAAAATTTAAAAAAAAAAGTTGGAGAAGCTTTGTGCACATTCTAGCCAATGGATAAATGGTGCCAAAGCTAGATACACTATATAGATTCAGTGTTATAATAAGGAGCACTTGTTCCAATTTGAAAATTTTTTTTCAAAACTGAAAATTTTTTTTTTTTTTTGGAAAAGAATTTTGAAAAAAAATTTTCCAATTTGGAAAAAAAATCTTAAAAAGATATTAAATATGTTGAAAATCTTGAGTACTGTGAAATTTGGCAGTGAAAATTTAAAACAAAGTTGGAGAAGCTTTGTAAACATTCTAGCCAATGGATGGATGAATGGTACCAAAGCTAGATAGACTATATAGATTAAGTGTTATAATAAGGAGCACTTGTTCCAAATGTAGTAGTGGGATATTTGGAATAATATAAGGAACTAGTATAATATTCTGAAAAAATAAAATGATTTCTAACAATTTTGAAAAATGTTTTCAAAACTGAAATTTTTTTTGGAAAATAATTTTGAGAAAAATTTTTAGAATTTTGTAAAAAAAAAATATGAAAAATATTGCGTAAAATTTTGGAAATCTTGCGTACTGAGAAATTTGAAAACGAAGTACACTATTTTCTGAAAAAAAAAATGATTTTCACAATTCTAAAAAAATTTTATTTTTTTGGAAAAAAATTTTGACAAACATTTTTAGAATTTTGTAAAAAAAAAAAATAAAATTTAAAATTTTGGAAATCTTGCGTACTGAGAAATTTGGAACCGAAGCTACATTATTTAGATTAAGTGTTGTAGGCGCACAGAAATGACTTTTGACAATTTTGGAAAAAAAATCTGAAAAACATTGTTGATTGTTGAATGCAAAAATTCTAGAGATTTTTCCAATTTTGAAAAAAAAAAATCTTAAAAAGAATATTAAATATGTTGAAAATCTTGAGTACTGTGAAATTTGGTAGTGAAAATTTAAAAAAGAAGTTGGAGAAGCTTTGTGCATATTCTAGCCAATGGATAAATGGTGCTAAAGCTAGATACACTATATAGATTCAGTGTTATAATAAGGAGCACTTGTTCCAAATGTAGTAGTGGGATATTTTGAATAATATAAGAAACTAGTATAATAATCTGAAAAAAAAATGATTTTTAACAATTTTGAAAATTTTTTTTTTTTTGGAAAAGAATTTTGAGAAAAATTTTTAGAATTTTGTAAAAAAATTAAAAAGATTGCTTAAAATTTGGGAAATCTTGCGTACTGAGAAATTTGGAAAATCTCGAGTTCTGAGAAATTTTGAATTGAAAATTTAAATATTCTAAAACATGGCAATTTTCAAAACTGAAAATTTTATTTTTTTTGGAAAAGAATCTGAAAAAGATTTTTGAAAATCTTGAGTTCTGAAAAATTTGAATTGAAAATTTAAATATTTTAAAACAACAATTTTCAAATCTGAAAATTTTGACAAAAATTTTTAGAATTCTGTAAAAAAAATGAAAAAGATTGTTTAAAATTTTGGAAATCTTGCGTACTGAGAAATTTGGAACCGACGCTACATTATTTAGATTAAGTGTTGTAGGCGCACAGAAATGATTTTTGACAATTTTGAAAAAAAAAATCTGCAAACATTGTTGATTGTTGAATGCAAAAATTCTAGAGATTTTTCCAATTTTGGAAAAAAAAATCTTAAAAAGAATATTAAATATGTTGAAAATCTTGAGTACTGTGAAATTTGGTAGTGAAATTTTAAAAAAAAAAAGTTGGAGAAGCTTTTTGAACATTCTAGCCAATGGATGAATGGTGCCAAAGCTAGATAGACTATATAGATTAAGTGTTATAATAAGGAGCACTTGTTCCAAATGTAGTAGTGGGATATTTGGAATAACATAAGGAAATGATTTCTTACAATTTTGAAAAAAATGTTTTCAAAACTGAAATTTCTTTTTTTTTTTGGAAAAGAATTTGGAGAAAAATTTTGAGAATTTTGTAAAAAAAAAATGAAAAAGATTGTTTAAAATTTTGGAAATCTGGCGTACTGAAAAAAAAAATGATTTTAACAATTTTGAAACAAAAAATCTAAAAAAGATTTTTGACAATTTTGGAATTCTTGAGTTCTGAGAAATTTTGAATTGAAAACTCAAATATTTTAAAACATGACAATTTTCATTTGGTACCGAAGCTACATTATTTAGATTAAGTGTTGTAGGCACACAGAAATTATTTTTGACAATTTTGGAAAAAAAATCTGAAAAACACTGTTGATTGTTGAATGCAAAAATTCTAGAGATTTTTCCAATTTTGGAAAAAAAATCTTAAAAAGATAATTAAATATGTTGAAAATCTTGAGTACTGTGAAATATGGTAGTGAAAATTTAAAAAAAAAAAGTTGGAGAAGTTTGTGCACATTCTAGCCAATGGATAAATGGTGCCAAAGCTAGATACACTATATAGATTCAGTGTTATAATAAGGAGCACTTGTTCCAATTTGAAAATTTTTTTTCAAAACTGAAAATTTTTTTTTTTTTTGGAAAAGAATTTTGAAAAAAAATTTTCCAATTTGGAAAAAAAATCTTAAAAAGATATTAAATATGTTGAAAAACTTGAGTACTGTGAAATATGGTAGTGAAAATTTAAAAAAAAAAGTTGGATAAGCTTTGTGCACATTCTAGCCAATGGATAAATGGTTCCAAAGCTAGATACACTATATAGATTCAGTGTTCACTTGTTCCAAATGTAGTAGTGGGATATTTGGAATAATATAAGAAACTAGTATAATATTCTGAAAAAAAATGATTTCTAATATTATACTATATTCTGAAAAAAAAAAGATTTTTAACAATTTTGAAAAATTTTTATCAAAACTGAATTTTTTTTTTTGGAAAAGAATTTGAGTCTAGCCAATGGATAAATGGTGCCAAAGCTAGATACACTATATAGATTCAGTGTTATAATAAGGAGCACTTGTTCCAAATGTAGTGGGATATTTGGAATAACGGAAGGAACTAGTATAATATTCTGAAAAAATAAAATGATTTCTTACAATTTTGAAAAATGTTTTCAAAACTGAATTTTTTTTTTTTTTTTGGAAAATAATTTTGAGAAAAATTTTGAGAATTTTGTAAAAAAAATGAAAAGATTGTTTAAAATTTTGGAAATCTGGCGTACTGAGAAATTTGGAACCGAAGCTACATTATTTAGATTAAGTGTTGTAGGCGCACAGAAATGACTTTTGACAATTTTGGAAAAAAAAAATCTGAAAAACATTGTTGATTGTTGAATGCAAAAATTCTAGAGATTTTTCCAATTTTGAAAAAAAAAATCTTAAAAAGAATATTAAATATGTTGAAAATCTTGAGTACTGTGAAATTTGGTAGTGAAAATTTAAAAAAGAAATTGGAGAAGCTTTGTGCATATTCTAGCCAATGGATAAATGGTGCCAAAGCTAGATACACTATATAGATTCAGTGTTATAATAAGGAGCACTTGTTCCAAATGTAGTAGTGGGATATTTGGAATAATATAAGAAACTAGTATAATAATCTGAAAAAAAATGATTTTTAACAATTTTGAAAATTTTTTTTTTTCAAAACTGAAATTTTTTTTTTTTTTTGGAAAAGAATTTTGAGAAAAAATTTTAGAATTTTGTAAAAAAATTAAAAAGATTGATTAAAATTTTGGAAATCTTGCGTACTGAGAAATTTGGGATTTCGAATAATATTGGGAACTAAGTAATTTTGCCTTTTTTTGAATCTGGAAAATATTTGTGACAATATTGGAAACTGTAAATTTTAATTTTTGAAAAAAAAAAAAATAAGTATTTGACAATTTTGGAAGAAAAAATCTTAAAAAGATAATTAAATATGGTGAAAATCTTGCGCACTGTGAAATGTGGTAGTGAAAATTTAAAAAAAATGTTGGAGAAGCTTTGTGAACATTCTAGCCAATGGATGAATGGTGCCAAAGCTAGATAGACTATATAGATTAAGTGTTCACTTGTTCCAAATGTAGTAGTAGGAACTAGTATAATATTCTGAAAAAAAAAGATTTTTAACAATTTTGAAAAATTTTTATCAAAACTGAATTTTTTTTTTTGGAAAAGAATTTGAGTCTAGCCAATGGATAAATGGTGCCAAAGCTAGATACACTATATAGATTCAGTGTTATAATAAGGAGCACTTGTTCCAAATGTAGTGGGATATTTGGAATAACGTAAGGAACTAGTATAATATTCTGAAAAAATAAAATGATTTCTTACAATTTTGAAAAATGTTTTCAAAACTGAATTTTTTTTTTTTTTGGAAAATAATTTTGAGAAAAATTTTGAGAATTTTGTAAAAAAAATGAAAAGATTGTTTAAAATTTTGGAAATCTGGCGTACTGAGAAATTTGGAACCGAAGCTACATTATTTAGATTAAGTGTTGTAGGCGCACAGAAATGACTTTTGACAATTTTGGAAAAAAAAAATCTGAAAAACATTGTTGATTGTTGAATGCAAAAATTCTAGAGATTTTTCCAATTTTGAAAAAAAAAATCTTAAAAAGAATATTAAATATGTTGAAAATCTTGAGTACTGTGAAATTTGGTAGTGAAAATTTAAAAAAGAAATTGGAGAAGCTTTGTGCATATTCTAGCCAATGGATAAATGGTACCAAAGCTAGATACACTATATAGATTCAGTGTTATAATAAGGAGCACTTGTTCCAAATGTAGTAGTGGGATATTTGGTATAATATAAGAAACTAGTATAATAATCTGAAAAAAAATGATTTTTAACAATTTTGAAAATTTTTTTTTTTTTTGGAAAAGAATTTTGAGAAAAATTTTCAGAATTTTGTAAAAAAATTAAAAAGATTGCTTAAAATTTGGGAAATCTTGCGTACTGAGAAATTTGGAAAATCTCGAGTTCTGAGAAATTTTGAATTGAAAATTTAAATATTCTAAAACATGGCAATTTTCAAACCTGAAAATTTTATTTTTTTTTTTTTTTTTGGAAAAAAAATGTTGACAAAAATTTTTAGAATTCTGTAAAAAAAAATGAAAAAGATTGTTTAAAATTTTGGAAATCTTGCGTACTGAGAAATTCGGAACCGAAGCTACATTATTTAGATTAAGTGTTGTAGGCGCACAGAAATGATTTTTGACAATTTTGAAAAAAAAAATCTGAAAACATTGTTGATTGTTGAATGCAAAAATTCTAGAGATTTTTCCAATTTTGGAAAAAAAAATCTTAAAAAGAATATTAAATATGTTGAAAATCTTGAGTACTGTGAAATTTGGTAGTGAAAATTTAAAAAAGAAATTGGAGAAGTTTGTGCACATTCTAGCCAATGGATAAATGGTGCCAAGGCTAGATACACTATATAGATTCAGTGTTATAATAAGGAGCACTTGTTCCAAATGTAGTAGTGGGATATTTGGAATAATATAAGAAACTAGTATAATAATCTGAAAAAAAATGATTTTTAACAATTTTGAAAATTTTTTTTCAAAACTGAAAATTTTTTTTTTTGGAAAAGAATTTAGAAAAAAATTTTTCCAATTTGGAAAAAAAATCTTAAAAGATATTAGATATGTTGAAAATCTTGAGTACTTTGAAATATGGTAGTGAAAATTTAAAAAAAAAAGTTGGATAAGCTTTGTGCACATTCTAGCCAATGGATAAATGGTTCCAAAGCTAGATACACTATATAGATTCAGTGTTATAATGACAAAAATTTTTAGAACTCTGTAAAAAAAAATGAAAAAGATTTTTTAAAATTTTGGAAATCTTGCGTACTGAGAAATTTGGAACCGAAGCTACATTATTTAGATTAAGTGTTGTAGGCGCACAGAAATGATTTTTGACAATTTTGAAAAAAAAAATCTGAAAACATTGTTGATTGTTGAATGCAAAAATTCTAGAGATTTTTCCAATTTTGGAAAAAAAAATCTTAAAAAGAATATTAAATATGTTGAAAATCTTGAGTACTGTGAAATTTGGTAGTGAAAATTTAAAAAAGAAATTGGAGAAGTTTGTGCACATTCTAGCCAATGGATAAATGGTGCCAAGGCTAGATACACTATATAGATTCAGTGTTATAATAAGGAGCACTTGTTCCAAATGTAGTAGTGGGATATTTGGAATAATATAAGAAACTAGTATAATATTCTGAAAAAAAATGATTTCTAACAATTTTGAAAATTTTTTTTCAAAACTGAAAATTTTTTTGAGTGAAAAGTTTTTATTCAGGATAGTGGTTCAAGAATTTATATTAAAGAATACTATTGTAACGTATTGGAACAATTGGCAAATTGGAATGCATTTTCTACCCGGCCGGGCGTCATCAGCAATCTTCATTGTCCATTATCAATCTGTAAATATCATCTATTAAACTCACCGTTTTTTGAGAAATAGAATATGAGAATTATCATATTTCTTTTTTACGTGTTGTGAGTCAGAACGAAATTTACGTACGTTTACAATGTGTTCTTTATATGTCATTCTATTTATAGAATTTGTATTATTACAAATTGTTTTTGCTTTTCTTGCTGCGTCTACTTTTTTGGTAGATCAATAACAGCAATGTATGTATGTTTTTTGTTGTCATTTCTCCTCTTTTTCTTTTGGTGGATTATGTTATTTTTTTGTAACTACGAAACACCGGAGATGGGATGATGACTACATACTTTGATACACCGCGCCATGGTGTTCTGTTTTTATTAATTAGAGAAGGATTTGAACTAATATTTATTTAAGTGAAAAGTTTTTATTCAGGCTAGTGGTTCAAGAATTTATATTAAAGAATACTATTGTAACGTATTGGAACAATTGGCAAATTGGAATGCATTTTCTACCCGGCCAAGGGCGTCATCAGCAATCTTCATTGTCCATTATCAATCTGTAAATATCATCTATTAAACTCACCGTTTTTTGAGAAATAGAATATGAGAATTATCATATTTCTTTTTTACGTGTTGTGAGTCAGAACGAAATTTACGTACGTTTACAATGTGTGTGTATTCTTTATATGTCATTCTATTTATAGAATTTGTATTATTACAAATTGTTTTTGCTTTTCTTGCTGCGTCTACTTTTTTGGTAGATCAATAACAGCAATGTATGTATGTTTTTTGTTGTCATTTCTCCTCTTTTTCTTTTGGTGGATTATGTTATTTTTTTGTAACTACGAAACACCGGAGATGGGATGATGACTACATACTTTGATACACCGCGCCATGGTGTTCTGTTTTTATTAATTAGAGAAGGATTTGAACTAACCTAACCTAATATCACAAACTATATTAAAAATTAAAAGTAAAAATGTAACTAACCTAACCCTAATAATTGAAAATCTTCACATAATTTCTTAAAACTTACAATTTGATACAATAAGGAAATGAATTCCCAAGTTTAAATATTACACAGAAAGCAAATAACGTGATTATTGTTAATCAATTTGTAGTTTTCAGAATGGCCATGTTTGCATCTTTTGAAGATTTTTTTTTATTTTTGAAACTTTAATGTAATATCCCGGATTAAAACTTAAACTCTAAATTAATCTATATTCTACTAAAAGCTAATATTGCACAAATTATCTATTTAAACATCGACCATATATTTAGTTATTATAAACTAATACTAACTGATAGGGCAAGCTTCGTAATAATGCAAATCAATATTTAAATTATACATTCCGAAATAACCTTGTTTTCCAAAAAAAAAAAAAAAAAAAACCCCATCAACGAATTCCTGCTGGAGGCCTTCATCAGATCGGTGTGATGCGGTAAGTCGTTTACAACATTTTTTTTATTATTATTATTTTGCATTATCTTTATTAAGAAACAACATTCAACATAATGCAATTAAGAGTAAAGTTCGGGTAATTAACATTATTCATTATGTTATTGCTTAATTAAACCTAACTCTTTTACATTATTCTGTTTTCTCTTTAATTAAATCTCTTTACAATAACGGTGAGGTAAATGTTGAATTTTGTTTCTTTGTTTTGCCAAAAATCAAATACTATTTAAAAGAAGAAAAATATTATTATTTAACACTTTGTGAACTTATGTATAAGTATTAATATGAATCCAATAGTTTTATCTATAATTATAATTCTTTTGAAATTCAAATTTGTGCATCTTAACTAGGACATATTTTTTTTTATTTTATTTAAAGTTTTAATATTAATATGATTAATGGGTTGAATAAATACGTTTATAAAATGGAATGCTAATTTAAAATCTTTAGGTGTTTTCTTTTAATGGATCTAATAGTTTAATGTATAATTGATAATTTAAATTCGGGGTTTCTTTAATTTGCTTAGGAAACTATGGCAGGAGAGGGTTACGAAGCAGTATCTCGAACAACATCATTTAGAGATACATATGTATATTAGGATTAATCGATTAACATCAGCACATATTTTTCTTACAGCAATATGACTAGATTTGGGGCAAAATTCTATTGTAATAGTAATCTAGTTAGCCCGGTCCTGACACCTTTACTCACACACAAAATAGGGAGTCTATAACAAAAAACTTTGTAATTGAACATGCATTTAGATAGGGAAGGACCGAACCACCCCAATCCGACTGTTGCTAGCAACTTAATGGCTCCCGCAGTCCTCTCTCTACTAAATTGCCACACCTAATACGGTTTTATTTGTTTTTACAAATGAATTGTGTTTGGAGGTTTTTCTCATGTGTTTATGGTATTGCAACATTTTCACATCGAGTTTTGAGTTTGAACATTACAATTATTTTTACTGAAGTTAGGAATTACAACTAGAAAAATTCATTATTAAAAATTTTAATAATTTTTCTTGACTGGGGATCGAACCTGAGTTGTTGAATTTACATATGTTTCGAGAAATCCCACTTTCTCTCATCAGAATTCTTTGCGTTCTACCACCTGCACCACTGCTGTGCCGGTCAGCCAACAGACAAACATCAATCCTTTAACCAGTGTTAGTTCTGGTAGTTCGAAGTTTTTGCTGTAATTATCATTCTTTATTAATTTCTATTCATACCTAGTTGTTTTTTCCTTTTCTTCAGTTTTTTCGTCTTCATGTCAAGACTTTGTCTCGAAAACTTGAATACATTTGTTTTTGTTTATTATGTTTTTTGTACACTTTTGTACAACATGTAAACATTATGGCTTGTGTCCTAGCTATTTTATAGAATAATTATTATTTCATAATCGAACTGTTAATTTTTACTTTTTGATAATTTTAGGTAGGCTCGAGTTCATTAAGTTTAATTTTCATTAAATTATTTTTACTGAAGTTAGGAATTACAACTTGAAAAATTAATTATTAAAAATTTTGATAATTTTTCTTGACTGGGGATCGAACCTGGGTTGTTGAAATACATATGTTTCGAGAAATCCCATTTTCTCTCATCAGAATTCTTTGCGTTCTACCACCTGCACTACTGCGGTGCCGGTCAGCCAACAGACAAACATCAATCCTTTAACCAGTGTTAGTTCTGGTAGTTCGAAGTTTTTGCTGTAATTATCATTCTTTATTAATTTCTATTCATACCTAGTTGTTTTTTCCTTTTCTTCAGTTTTTTCGTATTCATGGCAAGACTTTGTCTCGAAAACTTGAATACATTTGTTTTTGTTTATTATGTTTTTTGTACACTTTTGTACAACATGTAAACATTATGGCTTGTGCCCTAGCTATTTTATAGAATAATTATTATTTCATAATCGAACTGTTAATTTTTACTTTTTGATAATTTTAGTTAGGCTCGAGTTCATTAAATTTAATTTTCATTAAATTATTTTTGCTGAAGTTAGGAATTACAACTTGAAAAATTCATTATTAAAAATTTTAATAATTTTTCTTGACTGGGGATCGAACCTGGGTTGTTGAATTTACATATGTTTCGAGAAATCCCACTTTCTCTCATCACAATTCTTTGCGTTCTACCACCTGCACCACTGCGGTGCCGGTCAGCCAACAGACAAACATCAATCCTTTAACCAGTGTTAGTTCTGGTAGTTCGAAGTTTTTGCTGTAATTATCATTCTTTATGAATTTCTATTCATACCTAGTTGTTTTTTCCTATTCTTCAGTTTTTTCGTATTCATGTCAAGACTTTGTCTCGAAAACTTGAATACATTTGCTTTTGTTTATTATGTTTTTTGTACACTTTTGTACAACATGTAAACATTATGGCTTGTGCCCTAGCTATTTTATAGAATAATTATTATTTCATAATAGAACTGTTAATTTTTACTTTTTGATAATTTTAGTTAGGCTCGAGTTCATTAAATTTAATTTTCATTAAATTATTTTTACTGAAGTTAGGAATTACAACTTGAAAAATTTATTAGTAAAAATTTTGATAATTTTTCTTGACTGGGGATCGAACCTGGGTTGTTGAATTTACATATGTTTCGAGAAATCCCACTTTCTCTCATCAGAATTCTTTGCGTTCTACCACCTGGACCACTGCGGTGCCGGTCAGCCAACAGACAAACATCAATCCTTTAACCAGTCTTTAACCAGTGTTAGTTCTGGTAGTTCGAAGTTTTTGCTGTAATTATCATTCTTTATTAATTTCTATTCATACCTAGTTGTTTTTTCCTTTTCTTCAGTTTTTTCGTATTCATGTCAAGACTTTGTCTCGCAAACTTGAATACATTTGTTTTTGTTTATTATGTTTTTTGTACACTTTTGTACAACATGTAAACATTATGGCTTGTGCCCTAGCTATTTGATAGAATAATTATTATTTCATAATCGAACTGTTAATTTTTACTTTTTGATAATTTTAGTTAGGCTCGAGTTCATTAAATTTAATTTTCATTAAATTATTTTTCTGAAGTTAGGAATTACAACTTGAAAAATTTATTATTGAAAATTTTGATAATTTTTCTTGACTGGGGATCGAACCTGGGTTGTTGAATTTACATATGTTTCGAGAAATCCCACTTTCTCTCATCAGAATTCTTTGCATTCTACCACCTGCACCACTGCGGTGCCGGTCAGCCAACAGACAAACATCAATCCTTTAACCAGTGTTAGTTCTGGTAGTTCGAAGTTTTTGCTGTAATTATCATTCTTTATTAATTTCTATTCATACCTAGTTGTTTTTTCCTTTTCTTCAGTTTTTTCGTATTCATGTCAAGACTTTGTCTCGAAAACTTGAATACATTTGTTTTTGTTTATTATTTTTTTTCTACACTTTTGGACAACATGTAAACATTATGGCTTGTGCCCTAGCTATTTGATAGAATAATTATTATTTCATAATCGAACTGTTAATTTTTACTTTTTGATAATTTTAGTTAGGCTCGAGTTCATTAAATTTAATTTTCATTAAATTATTTTTACTGAAGTTAGGAATTACAACTTGAAAAATTTATTATTAAAAATTTTGATAATTTTTCTTGACTGGGGATCGAACCTGGGTTGTTGAATTTACATATGTTTCGAGAAATCCCACTTTCTCTCATCAGAATTCTTTGCGTTCTACCACCTGCACCACTGCGGTGCCGGTCAGCCAACAGACAAACATCAATCCTTTAACCAGTGTTAGTTCTGGTAGTTCGAAGTTTTTGCTGTAATTATCATTCTTTATTAATTTCTATTCATACCTAGTTGTTTTTTCCTTTTCTTCAGTTTTTTCGTATTCATGTCAAGACTTTGTCTCGAAAACTTGAATACATTTGTTTTTGTTTATTATTTTTTTTGTACCCTTTTGTACAACATGTAAACATTATGGCTTGTGCCCTAGCTATTTTATAGAATAATTATTATTTCATAATCGAACTGTTAATTTTTACTTTTTGATAATTTTAGTTAGCCTTGAGTTCATTAAATTTAATTTTCATTAAATTATTTTTACTGAAGTTAGGAATTACAACTTGAAAAATTTATTATTAAAAATTTTGATAATTTTTCTTGACTGGGGATTGAACCTGGGTTGTTGAAATACATATGTTTCGAGAAATCCCACTTTCTCTCATCAGAATTCTTTGCGTTCTACCACCTGCACCACTGCGGTGCCGGTCAGCCAACAGACAAACATCAATCCTTTAACCAGTGTTAGTTCTGGTAGTTCGAAGTTTTTGCTGTAATTATCATTCTTTATTAATTTCTATTCATACCTAGTTGTTTTTTCCTTTTCTTCAGTTTTTTCGTATTCATGTCAAGACTTTGTCTCGAAAACTTGAATACATTTGTTTTTGTTTATTATGTTTTTTGTACACTTTTGTACAACATGTAAACATTATGGCTTGTGCCCTAGCTATTTCATAGAATAATTATTATTTCATAATCGAACTGTTAATTTTTACTTTTTGATAATTTTAGTTAGGCTCGAGTTCATTAAATTTAATTTTCATTAAATTATTTTTACTCATGATTGATAGTGTTGCTTGAACTGGTCGGACGTGTTATTTTTAGTGCGGCTGAATTTTCGTAATAGGTGAAAAAAAAAATAAAAAAAAAAAAAAACTTGTAATAAGTGAAAAAAAAAAAATATATATATATATAAAAAAAAAAGATCGTAATAGGTGGACAAATAGTGGTTTTTCGGTAATTTAAAAATTGCAAAACAACTGCATGAGTGTCCCGCTCAGATGTAATTCTGAGAAAGAGCTAAGCTACAGTAGAAAAAATTTATGGATCTCTGAGGAAGAATCCTTAAGAAAATCCGTGGAGTCTCTTCTCACTACAAAAGCCGAAATACGGCGCCGTTCCTGTTCGCCCAATATAGTTATCTCATCCGATGAGAAATCATCATCTTCATCAAATAGTGCAGTCAAACCCAAAAAACAAGTAGGTATGGATAAGTACATCACCGTTCTCAAGCGACAGAGGAGCCCGACATCTGCTCAAATGTCTTCCAATTCCAATAAAGTTCCTAAGACCGTCAGCAGTGATAAGCCAAATGAGCAAAACAGATTTGCTCTACTTCAGACGGATGACCCAGAAATACCGAAAAAGACGTTTAAGCCCCCACCAATTTACCTGAGAGAGCCCACTTCCAATAAACTGGTACAAGGAATCGTTGCTGTAATAGGTGAGAACATGTTTAGCGTAACCTCAATTAAACATGGAAAAATCAGCGAGACAAAGATCCAAGTGAATAGGGAAGATGATTTTCGAAAATTGTCCAACCAGTTGGAGAGGGAGACCAGGGATTTCTATACCTATCAGCTCAAAAGCGCAAAAGGACTCCAAGTCGTTCTAAAGGGTATAGACCCATGTGTTGATCCTGCGGAGATAAAGAACGGATTAATGGACAAAGGGTTCAAAATCAAGAGCGTAGTCAATATTAGAAACCGTGAAAAGATTCCTCAGCCCATGTTCAGGGTAGAATTGGAACCTGGAGATGTTGCCTTAAAGAAAAACGAGTCCCATCCAATTTACAATCTTATTTATCTTCTGCATCGTAGAATTACCGTGGAGGAACCGCATAAGCGTGTTGGACCCGTCCAGTGTCTTAATTGTCAAGAATTTGGTCACACCAAAGCGTATTGTAAATTGCCGTCTGTTTGTGTTGCATGTGGGGAACTACATGCAACTGCTCAATGTAATAAGTCCAAAACGGACTTAAAAATCAAAAAATGCAGTAACTGTGGAGGAAATCATACCGCTAATTATAGAGGTTGTCCAGTTTATACTTATTTGAAGGGCATAAGGACCAATAAGTCGCCAGTATTACCTGACCATCCTCAACAACCTAATTTCACGTCGAGTAAGAATTTTCCTCAAATTGTACGACCAACTACTCACGTAAACGCTCCTAATTCTAGACAAGTTTCTTACGCAAACGTGGTCAAATCTAATATGCCAGGTCTGGAGCAGGAACCTATATCGCAATATTCTGAGCCACATATCAACAATCTAGAGACAACATTGCAGACACTTGTCCAAACTATGAACACTTTTACGACCACCATGACATCCATGATGCAGGAAATGCTGAAAATGCAATCCACTATCTTGCAAGCCATTTTAAAGAAATGATTTATTTAAAAATTTGTTTTTGGAACGCGAACGGCCTCCGCCAACATAAAAATGAACTGGAATACTTCCTGATGGATAAGCAGATTGATGTTATGATGATTGCTGAAACTCACTTGACGTCGACAGGGTACTTCAAAATTAATGGCTACGTGTTGTACGATACTAAAGATCCCCGCGGAAGAGCTTGTGGAGGTTCGGCAATTCTTATAAAGAACAGAATAAAACATTATCTAATGAACAACATAAGTGAGGATTACCTCCAAGCAACAAACATTTGCATTGAATTCTGTCAATACAAATTTGTTTTATCATCGATTTATTCTCCGCCTCGATTCTCAATAAAAGAACACCAATACCATAACTTTTTTAATTCCCTTGGAGCTAGATTTTTAGTTGCTGGCGACTTTAACGCCAAACACACATTTTGGGGTTCACGTCTGGTAACCCCAAAGGGTCGCGTACTCTTCAACACCATTGCTCAAATGGGCTTAGATGTACTCTCAAGCGGACATCCCACCTACTGGCCGACGGACCGACGGAAGATTCCCGATGTTATTGACTTTGGAGTAGTGAAAAATATCCCTGTAGAATGGATGCAAGTGGATCCTTCATTAGACTTGTCCTCAGATCACTCTCCTACTATCATTTCAATGCATTTCCCTCAAGTGTGTGGCTCTCCATTTAGAAACATGACTAAGACCCGAGTAAGCTGGATAAAATACAAAAAGTATTTAAGTTCTCATTGCACGGAAAATATTGTGTTGAGAACTACCGACGATATCGATGAGTCGATTGGCAACTTTACCGAGGACCTTCGACGAGCTGTGCATCACGCTTCCACTTATCACGTTGAATGTAGAAATAGGACAAACAGAACTTATTTATCTGAACTCGAACATCTCCTATCAGAAAAAAGAAGAATGAGAAGAGAGTGGCAACTTCACAGGTCTCCTGAACTGAAAGCTAGGCTACGGGTATGCAGAGATATACTAAGACATTTCTTAGAAACCCAAAGAACGGCTTCACTTACATCCTACTTGGAGGGTCTTGATAATACCCCACAATCTGACTACTCGTTATGGAGGGCGGCAAGAGGTTTAAAAAGACCAGTGAGAGGAAAACCTCCTTTGCGAAATCCGACTGGTGACTGGGCTAGAAATGATTCCGAGAAAGGGACATTATTTGTTAACCATTTAAGAAATGTGTTTACTAAAAACAACTCAAATAACGTATCTGATTTGCCACCACTCGTTATTAGACCTCCTGTACCTCTAAGACTAAACTTCGGTGATGTCCAAAGCGCTATTGGTACTCTGAACCTTAGAAAGGCTCCAGGTATGGATAAAATCAGCAATAAAATGCTTGTGGAGTTACCTCGTGTAGCTAGAAGAATTATCCTCTTTATCTTCAACGCTATTTTACGCCTAGAATACTATCCTGCAGATTGGAAGGTGTCTATGATCACTATGATTCCTAAGTCAGGGAAGGATCACACCAAAGTAGAGTCATATAGGCCAATTAGCCTATTGCCGACAATTTCTAAACTGTTCGAAAAATTGTTAATGACTAAGTTGATTCCAATTCTGAACGACACTGAATGCATTCCTAATCATCAATTCGGCTTCAGAGCTAAACACAGCACCATCGAACAAACACACAGATTGGTAAATGTGATAAGAGGGTCGTTTGAAGACAAAAAATACTGCTCCGCCCTTTTCATTGATGTGTCCCAAGCGTTCGACAAAGTTTGGCATGACGGTTTAATGCACAAAATAAAATTAACTCTGCCTGCTAACACCCATAAACTTATGGAAAGCTATTTATACGGTCGCAAATTTAAAATCAAAGAAGGCAATTTTTTAAGCCCCGCTCAGCCAATTGAAACAGGTGTGCCACAGGGTAGCATACTGGGTCCTACTTTATATTTGATTTATGCCTCCGACATGCCGTCAGACCCCAAAATCCACACGTCAACTTTCGCAGACGATACAGCCTTTATCAGCGTTCACAAGGACCACCAAGTAGCATCACAGAATTTGCAGAATTACGTTTATAAACTAGAGAATTGGCTAGAGCTTTGGAAAATCAGGGTTAATGAACAGAAATGTATTCATATCACTTTCACATTGCGAAAAGAAACTTGCTCGTTCATCAAAATAAATAATCAAATTATTCCTCAACATAATGAAGTCAAATACCTCGGCATTCACCTCGACCGCCGTTTAACTTGGAAGTCTCATATTGAAGCGAAACTTACACAGATGAGATTAAAAGCAGTGCAACTTAATTGGCTAATTGGCAGAAATTCTTCACTAAAGTTGGACTGCAAACTATTGTTGTACAATGCAATTCTAAAGCCAATCTGGTGCTATGGAATTCAATTATGGGGTACTGCCTCAGCATCAAACATTGAAAAAATTCAAAGGGGTCAAAATAAAATTCTACGTATAATTACTGCAGCTCCATGGTATGTTAAAAATTCTCGAATTCACAAAGATCTATGCGTGCCATTAGTAAAAGTTGAATTTACAAAACACGCGTCAAAGTATGTCAGCAAACTTGAACACCACCCAAACCCACTTGCACGAGACATCCTTAACTTTAGTAGCCATAATCGGTTGAGAAGGAGGGATACCCTTGCTTTAACTCAAGCGCAAAATAGATGACTGGATCAGTTGATGTGAAATTTTTTTAGTATCATAAAATTTTTGTCTAGCACTGGCTGGGCTTATTATTTTCTTTTTAGTATTAAGATTTGAATACTTATTGTCATTTCATTATATGAAGATTCAATAAATAAATAAAGGCTATAAAAAAAAAAAAAAAAAAAAAAAAAAAAAAAATTATTTTTACTGAAGTTAGGAATTACAACTTGAAAAATTTATTATTAAAAATTTTGATAATTTTTCTTGACTGGGGATCGAACCTGGGTTGTTGAATTTACATATGTTTCGAGAAATCCCACTTTCTCTCATCGGAATTCTTTGCGTTCTACCACCTGCACCACTGCGGTGCCGGTCAGCCAACAGACAAACATCAATCCTTTAACCAGTGTTAGTTCTGGTAGTTCGAAGTTTTTGCTGTAATTATCATTCTTTATTAATTTCTATTCATACCTAGTTGTTTTTTCCTATTCTTCAGTTTTTTCGTATTCATGTCAAGACTCAGATGTAATTCTGAGAAAGAGCTAAGCTACAGTAGAAAAAATTTATGGATCTCTGAGGAAGAATCCTTAAGAAAATCCGTGGAGTCTCTTCTCACTACAAAGGCCGAAATACGGCGCCGTTCCTGTTCGCCCTATATAGTTATCTCATCCGATGAGAAATCATCATCTTCATCAAATAGTGCAGTCAAACCCAAAAAACAAGTAGGTATGGATAAGTACATCACCGTTCTCAAGCGACAGAGGAGCCCGACATCTCCTCAAATGTCTTCCAATTCTAAAGTTCCTAAGACCGTCAGCAGTGATAAGCCAAATGATCAAAACAGATTTGCTCTACTTCAGACGGATGACCCAGAAATACCGAAAAAGACGTTTAAGCCCCCACCAATTTACCTGAGAGAGCCCACTTCCAATAAACTGGTACAAGGAATTGTTGCTGTAATAGGTGAGAACATGTTTAGCGTAACCTCAATTAAACATGGAAAAATCAGCGAGACAAAGATCCAAGTGAATAGGGAAGATGATTTTCGAAAATTGTCCAACCAGTTGGAGAGGGAGACCAGGGATTTCTATACCTATCAGCTCAAAAGCGCAAAAGGACTACAAGTCGTTCTAAAGGGTATAGACCCATGTGTTGATCCTGCGGAGATAAAGAACGGATTAATGGACAAAGGGTTCAAAATCAAGAGCGTAGTGAATATTAGAAACCGTGAAAAGATTCCTCAGCCCATGTTCAGGGTAGAATTGGAACCTGGAGATGTTGCCTTAAAGAAAAACGAGTCCCATCCAATTTACAATCTTATTTATCTTCTGCATCGTAGAATTACCGTGGAGGAACCGCATAAGCGTGTTGGACCCGTCCAGTGTCTTAATTGTCAAGAATTTGGTCACACCAAAGCGTATTGTAAATTGCCGTCTGTTTGTGTTGCATGTGGGGAACTACATGCAACTGCTCAATGTAATAAGTCCAAAACGGACTTAAGACTTTGTCTCGAAAACTTGAATACATTTGTTTTTGTTTATTATTTTTTTTGTACCCTTTTGTACAACATGTAAACATTATGGCTTGTGCCCTAGCTATTTTATAGAATAATTATTATTTCATAATCGAACTGTTAATTTTTACTTTTTGATAATTTTAGTTAGGCTCGAGTTCATTAAATTTAAATTTCATTAAATTATTTTTACTGAAGTTAGGAATTACAACTTGAAAAATTTATTATTAAAAATTTTGATAATTTTTCTTGACTGGGGATTGAACCTGGGTTGTTGAAATACATATGTTTCGAGAAATCCCACTTTCTCTCATCAGAATTCTTTGCGTTCTACCACCTGTACCACTGCGGTGCCGGTCAGCCAACAGACAAACATTAATCCTTTAACCAGTGTTAGTTCTGGTAGTTCGAAGTTTTTGCTGTAATTATCATTCTTTATTAATTTCTATTCATACCTAGTTGTTTTTTCCTTTTCTTCAGTTTTTTCGTATTCATGTCAAGACTTTGTCTCGAAAACTTGAATACATTTGTTTTTGTTTATTATGTTTTTTGTACACTTTTGTACAACATGTAAACATTATGGCTTGTGCCCTAGCTATTTTATAGAATAATTATTATTTCATAATCGAACTGTTAAAAATTGTATTATTAAAAATTTTGATAATTTTTCTTGACTGGGGATCGAACCTGGGTTGTTGAATTTACATATGTTTCGAGAAATCCCACTTTCTCTCATCAGAATTCTTTGCGTTCTACTACCTGCACCACTGCGGTGCCGGTCAGCCAACAGACAAACATCAATCCTTTAACCAGTGTTAGTTCTGGTAGTTCGAAGTTTTTGCTGTAATTATCATTCTTTATTAATTTCTATTCATACCTAGTTGTTTTTTCCTTTTCTTCAGTTTTTTCGTATTCATGTCAAGACTTTGTCTCGAAAACTTGAATACATTTGTTTTTGTTTATTATGTTTTTTGTACACTTTTGTACAACATGTAAACATTATGGCTTGTGCCCTAGCTATTTTATAGAATAATTATTATTTCATAATCGAACTGTTAATTTTTACTTTTTGATAATTTTAGTTAGGCTCGAGTTCATTAAATTTAATTTTCATTAAATTATTTTTACTGAAGTTAGGAATTACAACTTCAAAAATTTATTATTAAAAAGTTTGATAATTTTTCTTGACTGGGGATCGAACCTGGGTTGTTGAATTTACATATGTTTCGAGAAATCCCACTTTCTCTCATCAGAATTCTTTGCGTTCTACCACCTGCACCACTGCGGTGCCGGTCAGCCAACAGACAAACATCAATCCTTTAACCAGTGTTAGTTCTGGTAGTTCGAAGTTTTTGCTGTAATTATCATTCTTTATTAATTTCTATTCATACCTAGTTGTTTTTTCCTTTTCTTCAGTTTTTTCGTATTCATGTCAAGACTTTGTCTCGAAAACTTGAATACATTTGTTTTTGTTTATTATGCTTTTGTACACTTTTGTACAACATGTAAACATTATGGCTTGTGCCCTAGCTATTTTATAGAATAATTATTATTTCATAATCGAACTGTTAATTTTTACTTTTTGATAATTTTAGTTAGGCTCGAGTTCATTAAATTTAATTTTCATTAAATTATTTTTACTGAAGTTAGGAATTACAACTTGAAAAATTTTATTATTAAAAATTTTGATAATTTTTCTTGACTGGGGATCGAACCTGGGTTGTTGAATTTACATATGTTTCGAGAAATCCCACTTTCTCTCATCAGAATTCTTTGCGTGCCGGTCAGCCAACAGACAAACATCAATCCTTTAACCAGTGTTAGTTCTGGTAGTTCGAAGTTTTTGCTGAAGTTAGGAATTACAACTTGAAAAATTTATTATTAAAAATTTTGATAATTTTTCTTGACTGGGGATCGAACCTGGGTTGTTGAATTTACATATGTTTCGAGAAATCCCACTTTCTCTCATCAGAATTCTTTGCGTTCTACCACCTGCACCACTGCGGTGCCGGTCAGCCAACAGACAAACATCAATCCTTTAACCAGTGTTAGTTCTGGTAGTTCGAAGTTTATGCTGTAATTATCATTCTTTATTAATTTCTATTCATACCTAGTTGTTTTTTCCTTTTCTTCAGTTTTTTCGTATTCATGTCAAGACTTTGTCTCGAAAACTTGAATACATTTGTTTTTGTTTATTATGTTTTTTGTACACTTTTGTACAACATGTAAACATTATGGCTTGTGCCCTAGCTATTTTATAGAATAATTATTATTTCATAATCGAACTGTTAATTTTTACTTTTTGATAATTTTGGTTAGGCTCGAGTTCATTAAATTTAATTTTCATTAAATTATTTTTACTGAAGTTAGGAATTACAACTTGAAAAATTTTATTATTAAAAATTTTGATAATTTTTCTTGACTGGGGATCGAACCTGGGTTGTTGAATTTACATATGTTTCGAGAAATCCCACTTTCTCTCATCAGAATTCTTTGCGTTCTACCACCTGCACCACTGCGGTGCCGGTCAGCCAACAGACAAACATCAATCCTTTAACCAGTGTTAGTTCTGGTAGTTCGAAGTTTTTGCTGTAATTATCATTCTTTATTAATTTCTATTCATACCTAGTTGTTTTTTCCTTTTCTTCAGTTTTTTCGTATTCATGTCAAGACTTTGTCTCGAAAACTTGAATACATTTGTTTTTGTTTATTATGTTTTTTGTACACTTTTGTACAACATGTAAACATTATGGCTTGTGCCCTAGCTATTTCATAGAATAATTATTATTTCATAATCGAACTGTTAATTTTTACTTTTTGATAATTTTAGTTAGGCTCGATTTCATTAAATTTAATTTTCATTAAATTATTTTTACTGAAGTTAGGAATTACAACTTGAAAAATTTATTATTAAAAGTTTTCATAATTTTTCTTGACTGGGGATCGAACCTGGGTTGTTGAATTTACATATGTTTCGAGAAATCCCACTTTCTCTCATCAGAATTCTTTGCGTTCTACCAGCTGCACCACTGCGGTGCCGGTCAGCCAACAGACAAACATCAATCCTTTGACCAGTGATAGTTCTGGTAGTTCGAAGTTTTTGCTGTAATTATCATTCTTTGTTAATTTCTATTCATACCTAGTTGTTTTTTCCTTTTCTTCAGTTTTTTCGTATTCATGTCAAGACTTTGTCTCGAAAACTTGAATACATTTGTTTTTGTTTATTATGTTTTTTGTACACTTTTGTACAACATGTAAACATTATGGCTCGTGCCCTAGCTATTTTATAGAATAATTATTATTTCATAATCGAACTGTTAATTTTTACTTTTTGATAATTTTAGTTAGGCTCGAGTTCATTAAATTTAATTTTCATTAAATTATTTTTACTGAAGTTAGGAATTACAACTTGAAAAATTTATTATTAAAAATTTTGATAATTTTTCTTGACTGGGGATCGAACCTGGGTTGTTGAATTTACATATGTTTCGAGAAATCCCACTTTCTCTCATCAGAATTCTTTGCGTTCTACCACCTGCACCACTGCGGTGCAATCCTTTAACCAGTGTTAGTTCTGGTAGTTCGAAGTTTTTGCTGTAATTATCATTCTTTATTCATTTCTATTCATACCTAGTTGTTTTTTCCTTTTCTTCAGTTTTTCCGTATTCATGTCAAGACTTTGTCTCGAAAACTTGAATACATTTGTTTTTGTTTATTATGTTTTTTGTACACTTTTGTACAACATGTAAACATTATGGCTTGTGCCCTAGCTATTTTATAGAATAATTATTATTTCATAATCGAACTGTTAATTTTTACTTTTTGATAATTTTAGTTAGGCTCGAGTTTATCAAATTTAATTTTCATTAAATTATTTTTACTGAAGTTAGGAATTACAACTTGAATCTAGTTGTTTTTTCCTTTTCTTCAGTTTTTTCGTATTCATGTCAAGACTTTGTCTCGAAAACTTGAATACATTTGTTTTTGTTTATTATGTTTTTTGTACACTTTTGTACAACATGTAAACATTATGGCTTGTGCCCTAGCTATTTGATAGAATAATTATTATTTCATAATCGAACTGTTAATTTCTACTTTTTGATAATTTTAGTTAGGCTCGAGTTCATTAAATTTAATTTTCATTAAATTATTTTTACTGAAGTTAGGAATTACAACTTGAAAAATTTATTATTAAAAATTTTGATAATTTTTCTTGACTGGGGATCGAACCTGGGTTGTTGAATTTACATATGTTTCGAGAAATCCCACTTTCTCTCATCAGAATTCTTTGCGTTCTACCACCTGCACCACTGCGGTGCCGGTCAGCCAACATTTTCATTAAATTATTTTTACTGAAGTTAGGAATTACAACTTGAAAAATTTATTATTAAAAATTTTCTATTCATACCTAGTTGTTTTTTCCTTTTCTTCAGTTTTTTCGTATTCATGTCAAGACTTTGTCTCGAAAACTTGAATACATTTATTTTTGTTTATTATGTTTTTTGTACACTTTTGTACAACATGTAAACATTATGGCTTGTGCCCTAGCTATTTTATAGAATAATTATTATTTCATAATCGAACTGTTAATTTTTACTTTTTGATAATTTTAGTTAGGCTCGAGTTCATTAAATTTAATTTTCATTAAATTATTTTTACTGAAGTTAGGAATTACAACTTGAAAAATTTATTATTAAAAATTTTGATAATTTTTTTTGACTGGGGATCGAACCTGGGTTGTTGAATTTACATATGTTTCGAGAAATCCCACTTTCTCTCATCAGAATTCTTTGCGTTCTACCACCTGCACCACTGCGGTGCCGGTCAGCCAACAGACAAACATCAATCCTTTAACCAGTGTAGTTCTGGTAGTTCGAAGTTTTTGCTGTAATTATCATTCTTTATTAATTTCTATTCATACCTAGTTGTTTTTTCCTTTTCTTCAGTTTTTTCGTATTCATGTCAAGACTTTGTCTCGAAAACTTGAATACATTTGTTTTTGTTTATTATGTTTTTTGTACACTTTTGTACAACATGTAAACATTATGGCTTGTGCCCTAGCTATTTTATAGAATAATTATTATTTCATAATCGAACTGTTAATTTTTACTTTTTGATAACTTTAGTTAGGCTCGAGTTCATTAAATTTAATTTTCATTAAATTATTTTTACTGAAGTTAGGAATTACAACTTGAAAAATTTATTATTAAAAATTTTGATAATTTTTCTTGACTGGGGATCGAACCTGGGTTGTTGAATTTACATATGTTTCGAGAAATCCCACTTTCTCTCATCAGAATTCTTTGCATTCTACCACCTGCACCACTGCGGTGCCGGTCAGCCAACATTTTCATTAAATTATTTTTACTGAAGTTAGGAATTACAACTTGAAAAATTTATTATTAAAAATTTTGATAATTTTTCTTGACTGGGGATCGAACCTGGGTTGTTGAATTTACATATGTTTCGAGAAATCTCACTTTCTCTCATCAGAATTCTTTGCGTTCTACCACCTGCACCACTGCGGTGCCGGTCAGCCAACAGACAAACATCAATGCTTTAACCAGTGTTAGTTCTGGTAGTTCGAAGTTTTTGCTGTAATTATCATTCTTTATTAATTTCTATTCATACCTAGTTGTTTTTTCCTTTTCTTCAGTTTTTTCGTATTCATGTCAAGACTTTGTCTCGAAAACTTGAATACATTTGTTTTTGTTTATTATGTTTTTTGTACACTTTTGTACAACATGTAAACATTATGGCTTGTGCCCTAGCTATTTTATAGAATAATTATTATATCATAATCGAACTGTTAATTTTTACTTTTTGATAATTTTAGTTAGGCTCGAGTTCATTAAATTTAATTTTCATTAAATTATTTTTACTGAAGTTAGGAATTACAACTTGAAAAATTTATTATTAAAAATTTTGAAAATTTTTCGTGACTGGGGATCGAACCTGGGTTGTTGAATTTACATATGTTTCGAGAAATCCCACTTTCTCTCATCAGAATTCTTTGCGTTCTACCACCTGCACCACTGCGGTGCCGGTCAGCAAAGATACAAACATCAATCCTTTAACCAGTGTTAGTTCCGGTAGTTCGAAGTTTTTGCTGTAATTATCATTCTTTATTAATTTCTATTCATACCTAGTTGTTTTTTCCTTTTCTTCAGTTTTTTCGTATTCATGTCAAGACTTTGTCTCGAAAACTTGAATACATTTGTTTTTGTTTATTATGTTTTTTGTACACTTTTGTACAACATGTAAACATTATGGCTTGTGCCCTAGCTATTTCATAGAATAATTATTATTTCATAATCGAACTGTTAATTTTTACTTTTTGATAATTTTAGTTAGGCTCGAGTTCATTAAATTTAATTTTCATTAAATTATTTTTACTGAAGTTAGTAATTACAACTTGAAAAATTTATTATTAAAAATTTTGATAATTTTTCTTGACTGGGGATCGAACCTGGGTTGTTGAATTTACATATGTTTCGAGAAATCCTACTTTCTCTCATCAGAATTCTTTGCGTTCCACCACCTGCACCACTGCGGTGCCGGTCAGCCAACAGACAAACATCAATCCTTTAACCAGTGATAGTTCTGGTAGTTCGAAGTTTTTGCTGTAATTATCATTCTTTATTAATTTCTATTCATACCTAGTTGTTTTTTCCTTTTCTTCAGTTTTTTCGTATTCATGTCAAGACTTTGTCTCGAAAACTTGAATACATTTGTTTTTGTTTATTATGTTTTTTGTACACTTTTGTACAACATGTAAACATTATGGCTTGTGCCCTAGCTATTTCATAGAATAATTATCATTAGAATAATTATTCATTAGAATAATCGAACTGTTAATTTTTACTTTTTGATAATTTTAGTTAGGCTCGAGTTCATTAAATTTAATTTTCATTAAATTATTTTTACTGAAGTTAGTAATTACAACTTGAAAAATTTATTATTAAAAATTTTGATAATTTTTCTTGACTGGGGATCGAACCTGGGTTGTTGAATTTACATATGTTTCGAGAAATCCCACTTTCTCTCATCAGAATTCTTTGCGTTCCACCACCTGCACCACTGCGGTGCCGATCAGCCAACAGACAAACATCAATCCTTTAACCAGTGATAGTTCTGGTAGTTCGAAGTTTTTGCTGTAATTATCATTCTTTATTAATTTCTATTCATACCTAGTTGTTTTTTCCTTTTCTTCAGTTTTTTCGTATTCATGTCAAGACTTTGTCTCGAAAACTTGAATACATTTGTTTTTGTTTATTATGCTTTTTGTACACTTTTGTACAACATGTAAACATTATGGCTTGTGCCCTAGCTATTTTATAGAATAATTATTATTTCATAATCGAACTGTTACTTTTTACTTTTTGAAAATTTTAGTTAGGCTCGAGTTCATTAAATTTAATTTTCATTAAATTATTTTTACTGAAGTTAGGAATTACAACTTGAAAAATTTATTATTAAAAATTTTGATATTTTTTCTTGACTGGGGATCGAACCTGGGTTGTTGAATTTACATATGTTTCGAGAAATCCCACTTTCTCTCATCAGAATTCTTTGCGTTCTACCACCTGCACCACTGCGGTGCCGGTCAGCCAACAGACAAACATCAATCCTTTAACCATTGTTAGTTCTGGTAGTTCGAAGTTTTCTATTCATACCTAGTTGTTTTTTCCTTTTCTTCAGTTTTTTCGTATTCATGTCAAGACTTTGTCTCGAAAACTTGAATACATTTGTTTTTGGTTATTATGTTTTTTGTACACTTTTGTACAACATGTAAACATTATGGCTTGTGCCCTAGCTATTTGATAGAATAATTATTATTTCATAATCGAACTGTTAATTTTTACTTTTTGAAAATTTTAGTTAGGCTCGAGTTCATTAAATTTAATTTTCATTAAATTATTTTTACTGAAGTTAGGAATTACAACTTGAAAAATTTATTATTAAAAATTTTGATAATTTTTCTTGACTGGGGATTGAACCTGGGTTGTTGAAATACATATGTTTCGAGAAATCCCACTTTCTCTCATCAGAATTCTTTGCGTTCTACCACCTGCACCACTGCGGTGCCGGTCAGCCAACAGACAAACATCAATCCTTTAACCAGTGATAGTTCTGGTAGTTCGAAGTTTTTGCTGTAATTATCATTCTTTATTAATTTCTATTCATACCTAGTTGTTTTTTCCTTTTCTTCAGTTTTTTCGTATTCATGTCAAGACTTTGTCTCGAAAACTTGAATACATTTGTTTTTGTTTATTATGTTTTTTGTACACTTTTGTACAACATGTAAACATTATGGCTTGTGCCCTAGCTATTTCATAGAATAATTATCATTAGAATAATTATTCATTAGAATAATCGAACTGTTAATTTTTACTTTTTGATAATTTTAGTTAGGCTCGAGTTCATTAAATTTAATTTTCATTAAATTATTTTTACTGAAGTTAGTAATTACAACTTGAAAAATTTATTATTAAAAATTTTGATAATTTTTCTTGACTGGGGATCGAACCTGGGTTGTTGAATTTACATATGTTTCGAGAAATCCCACTTTCTCTCATCAGAATTCTTTGCGTTCCACCACCTGCACCACTGCGGTGCCGATCAGCCAACAGACAAACATCAATCCTTTAACCAGTGATAGTTCTGGTAGTTCGAAGTTTTTGCTGTAATTATCATTCTTTATTAATTTCTATTCATACCTAGTTGTTTTTTCCTTTTCTTCAGTTTTTTCGTATTCATGTCAAGACTTTGTCTCGAAAACTTGAATACATTTGTTTTTGTTTATTATGCTTTTTGTACACTTTTGTACAACATGTAAACATTATGGCTTGTGCCCTAGCTATTTTATAGAATAATTATTATTTCATAATCGAACTGTTAATTTTTACTTTTTGATAATTTTAGTTAGGCTCGAGTTCATTAAATTTAATTTTCATTAAATTATTTTTACTGAAGTTAGGAATTACAACTTGAAAAATTTATTATTAAAAATTTTGATATTTTTTCTTGACTGGGGATCGAACCTGGGTTGTTGAATTTACATATGTTTCGAGAAATCCCACTTTCTCTCATCAGAATTCTTTGCGTTCTACCACCTGCACCACTGCGGTGCCGGTCAGCCAACAGACAAACATCAATCCTTTAACCATTGTTAGTTCTGGTAGTTCGAAGTTTTCTATTCATACCTAGTTGTTTTTTCCTTTTCTTCAGTTTTTTCGTATTCATGTCAAGACTTTGTCTCGAAAACTTGAATACATTTGTTTTTGGTTATTATGTTTTTTGTACACTTTTGTACAACATGTAAACATTATGGCTTGTGCCCTAGCTATTTTATAGAATAATTATTATTTCATAATCGAACTGTTAATTTTTAATTTTTGATAATTTTAGTTAGGCTCGAGTTCATTAAATTAAATTTTCATTAAATTATTTTTACTGAAGTTAGGAATTACAACTTGAAAAATTTATTATTAAAAATTTTGATAATTTTTCTTGACTGGGGATCGAACCTGGGTTGTTGAATTTACATATGTTTCGAGAAATCCCACTTTCTCTCATCAGAATTCTTTGCGTTCTACCACCTGCACCACTGCGGTGCCGGTCAGCCAACAGACAAACATCAATCCTTTAACCAGTGTTAGTTCTCAAATCAAAATTTTTAATAATAAATTTTTCAAGTTGTAATTCCTCACTTCAGTAAAAATAATTTAATGAAAATTAAATTTAATGAACTCGAGCCTAACTAAAATTATCAAAAAGTAAAAATTAACAGTTCGATTATGAAATAATAATTATTCTATAAAATAGCTAGGACACAAGCCATAATGTTTACATGTTGTACAAAAGTGTACAAAAAACATAATAAACAAAAACAAATGTATTCAAGTTTTCGAGACAAAGTCTTGAGATGAATACGAAAAAACTGAAGAAAAGGAAAAAACAACTAGGTATGAATAGAAATTAATAAAGAATGATAATTACAGCAAAAACTTCGAACTACCAGAACTAACACTGGTTAAAGGATTGATGTTTGTCTGTTGGCTGACCGGCACCGCAGTGGTGCAGGTGGTAGAACGCAAAGAATTCTGATGAGAGAAAGTGGGATTTCTCGAAACATATGTAAATTCAACAACCCATGTTCGATCCCCAATCAAGAAAAATTATGAAAATTTTTAATAATAAATTTTTCAAGTTGTAATTCCTAACTTCAGTAAAAATAATTTAATGAAAATTAAATTTAATGAACTCGAGCCTAACTAAAATTATCAAAAAGTAAAAATTAACAGTTCGATTATGAAATAATAATTATTCTATAAAATAGCTAGGGCACAAGCCATAATGTTTACATGTTGTACAAAAGTGTACAAAAAACATAATAAACAAAAACAAATGTATTCAAGTTTTCGAGACAAAGTCTTGACATGAATACGAAAAAACTGAAGAAAAGGAAAAAACAACTAGGTATGAATAGAAAATTTTTAATAATAAATTTTTCAAGTTGTAATTCCTAACTTCAGTAAAAATAATTTAATGAAAATGTTGGCTGACCGGCACCGCAGTGGTGCAGGTGGTAGAACGCAAAGAATTCTGATGAGAGAAAGTGGGATTTCTCGAAACATATATAAATTCAACAACCCAGGTTCGATCCCCAGTCAAGAAAAATTATCAAAATGTTTAATAATAAATTTTTCAAGTTGTAATTCCTAACTTCAGTAAAAATAATTTAATGAAAATTAAATTTAATGAACTCGAGCCTAACTAAAATCATCAAAAAGTAAAAATTAACAGTTCGATTATGAAATAATAATTATTCTTTCTCCATAAATGTTTCTGAGAACATGGGATTTTCGCTTTTACTACAATATATGCGCGTAATTTCGTTTGGTTTTCCAATAAAAGTTTCTCCGTTGATGTTTCTGAAAACATTGGATTTTCACTTCTATTACCAAATGTGCACCTAATTCCATTATTAAATTCATCTTCTTGCTGCAGCTTTTTATCATAAATAAATCTTTTTCTTTGAAGCTTTTTGATATCATTTATTGACGTGCATTCCCACATATGGAGGTGATCAGTCCCCTTATGAGATATACCGTCTTCATTCTTATTTTCTTTATTTCTAGCGTTTGTTTTTTATTATCAATGTTTTGGTTGACCATGCTACGTGTTATTGCCAGAGTTTTCTTTTCTTTTTCATCAATATAGTAAGGAATCATGTCTTTTAATACTTTCGAATCTATTTCAATGCGTGATAATGCATCCGCATTTGTGTTATTTGTCCCTTTTTTGTATATAATATCGAAATCATATTCCGATAATTCAAGTCTTATTCTAGTTAATTTTGAGGATGGGTTCTTATGTGTAAACAATGCTATAAGTGGTCTATGGTCTGTGATAACAGTAAATTTTCTTCCATAAAGATATGGTCTAAAAAATTGTATTTCCCAGTGTATACCCAATAATTCTTTCTCAATAACGGATTTATTCTTTTCGTGTCTATTTAATGTTCTACTCGCGTATGATATAGGTAAATCATTACCTATCTCACCTTGTGATAGTATTGCGCCTAACGCAGTGTTTGATGCGTTTGTAGTAAGAATGAAAGGTTTTTCGTAATCTGGATATTGCAATATTGGTGGGTTGATTAATTTTTTCTTTAGTGTTTCGAATGCTTTTTGGCATTCTTCTGTCCAATCAAAAATAACCTTTTTTCTTAATAAATTGTTTAGACAAGAAGCCGTTTTGGCGAAATCTGGTATAAACCTGTTTTGTGGTATTGGGTACTTCTCTATTACAATGTGCTTTGATGGATCAGTTTTGATTCCATTTTTAGTAATTAGATGTCCTAGATATAATACTTCAGGTCTTAAAAAGCAACATTTTTCTGCGTTCAGCTTTAAATTGTATTGTTTTAGCCTTTCAAATACTTTAACAAGGTTTTCATTGTGGTGGTTTAGGGTACATCCAAAAACAATTATATCGTCAACGTATAAAAATGCTTTGGAGTCCAAACCAGATAAGGCTATGGTTAACATTCTCTGAAAACTGTTCGATGATATTTTTATTCCAAATGGTAACCTAGTATATTGGAAATGACCTTTGGGTGTTGAAAAAGCTGTAAGAGGTCTTGACGATGGCTCTAGTTCTATTTGATGGAAAGAACTGGTCATGTCTAATGTTGAGAAATATCTGGCTCTTCCAAGCTTATCTAATACATCTTCTAATTTAGTTAAAGGGAATTTATCATCGATTATTTTTTTATTTAAACACCTGAAATCTACTACCAATCGCCACTTTTTTATATCTTCTTGTCCCTTCTTTGGTACTATTAGTAAAGGTGAATTATATGGACTAATTGAAGGTTCTATGATATTGTCTTTTAACAGTCCTTGAACTTGTCTATTAATTTCATCTAATTGTGTCTGTGGTAGGCGGTAATTTTTTATGTATGTCGGAGAGTTGTCATTTAAATCTATATTCTGTTTGTAAAAATTATTTGTTGTTAATTGCTCTCCTTCCAGATGAAATATTTCCTGATATTGTCTTAAAATGTTGTATATAACATCTTTGTTCTCTTCTTCGAAATTTTGACGTGTAGCTTTATACACATTGGACTGTTTTAAAAGGATTGTTGAAATTTTTAGTAGTGATAGATAGGTAGGTATAACTGTGTTTGCCACAAAAACTCCGTACTCTATTTCCTTACTACACACAACACTATCTTCACTAATATTAATATTTACTAGTACATACTATTTTTTCACTTCTGGGTGGAATAATTATATTACATATCTTTTTTGTACAAATTTCTATGGGAAGTGTTATGATCTCATCATCTGTGCAGATATCTAGGGTATGTGTTTATTTTACAATTGTATTTGTGGAAAAAATCTATTCCTAGTATTCCATGTTTCAATCGGGAAATCATTATCTACTAAATAAACTTTATGTTTTAAAATTTGTTCTTCAATTTCTATGTCTAAGTCTGTTGAGCCTAATGTTTGTGTATCACCACTTGTTATACAGTTAAGTTTACAAATATCCTCAAAATTTCTATCATAACTATGAATTATATTTTCTTTGCATAATGATATTTCTAATCCTGTGTCTATCAGAAATGTTATTTTATACTTTATGTTTTTAATTTTTAGGTAAATAAAATTTGATGTTTTATTGTTTATTTAATATATCTTTAATTTTCCCTTCTTGGAGAATCGTTCTGAATCACCAGGGATTGGATGTTTCCCTGTTCTTGTATGCTATATACGTTGCGATTATCGCTTCTCCTACGGTTATTGTTATTATGATTGTTATTACTAATATTATTATTATAGTTCCTATTAAAATTGCCATTACTATTGCTTCTGTTCATTGAGTTGCTATTGTTACTTCTGGTATTTCTATTGTTATAATTAACATTTCTGTTATTGTTATCATAGTTATTTCTGTTAAATTGTGTATTGAAGTTTGGTCTCTGTGTATTAGTGAAACCCATATTATTGCTATTATTGTTATATCTTTTCTTATTTTTACTGTAATTCTTATTTATATGCAATACATTTAAATTGTCGTTTATTTTTAGTAGTCTTTCCTGTGTGCTAGCGATTTCGTATTCCTGTGTTAGCGTCTTAGGTTGTGCGGCTACTACTGCAGTTCTTATATTCTCATACAATCCTTCGTGGAAAATTTCTAAAGCTAATTTCTCGTTCATCGTCCTGACGGTGGATTTTGCTACTTCGTTTGAGTTGTTCCCTAAATCCGCTATTTGAGTCATTGTGAGTTCCGCAATTAATGTGCTTAGTTTTTCCTTGTAATTTTCTACATTTCCTTTTTGTCTCATACTCCTAATTTCAGAATGCAAAATACTTGCCGTTTTAGTTGGTTTAAAATTTCTTATTAATGAAGTCCTTAATTCAGTCAAAGTCGTTGGTAAATTCTCTATTATCAAAACGTTTCTAACTTTTTCACTCAATTTCATTGCAGTTACGTATTTTATCAGGTTTATTTGTCCTGACTCATTTAGTTCGCTGGATACTAATTCTACCATCGAAAGGAGTACTTCTAGATTCTTTGATTTTCCATCAAAGATCAGAATGGTGTCCGAGGTTTGTTTGCCATTGAAGTTTGACATAGTTGCAGTTTCTGTCTGTCACACTATGTTCTTCTAAAACTACTAATGCTGTATCTCTTAATTCTTTGAACTCTTTCTTTTAAATTATTTTCTCTTAAAGGGTTTGTTAAATTTTCAACAAGTTTGCCAAATTTATTACTTAATTCTTCTATTCTTTCTAATTTCTGTATTATTGTTTCTTTAGCATTTTTTCTATTTCTTGATTTCTTAGCATTTATAATTATTTGTGTTAATTCTGCTATTAATTTTTCCATTTTTTTTTTGTTATTACTCTTTTTATTATGCCTTTTGAGAAACACAAATTTTTACTTAAAGGATTAATTATATGTATTAATGTTGGATAGCATTATGTGCTATCTGTTTCCTAATATAATTTTGTAATAACTTCCAAAATCCTATCAATATTAATATAACTAACAAAATTAAATTACTTCCATACTTAAAGTGATCTTATTGCTAGTTATGGCATAAGCATTTGCTTGTCCTTGTACGGTGGCATCCGCAATACCCATGATTATATTTAGATTTTCTATTATAGTTCTGATTCTATCTTCTTTTGTTATATTAAATTTTTTCATTTAATAATATTTACTTATATACTTTTATTTATCTATTAATTTTTCCATCCTGTAATTCTTAAATTATTCACTGTTTTTATAAGTTCCTTCTTTTGAGAACCCTGGCTGATGTTGATTATTCTCTGCAAGTCGCATTCTTTTTCGAAGCGTCTCTTTCTTCCTCCTCTCTTCTTCTCTTTCGGTTAAGGCTTTTCTTCTACTGTAATTCTTCCTTTATTTCTCCTCTTGTATTCTTCTATTGTAATAGGTTTAGAGTATGCTGATTTTGGTGTTGGTACATAGATTGGGATGTCCTCATTATTAGTGGAAGTGCTTGGTATGTATATTAAGTTTTCCCATTTTTTAAAAATTCTATCTATTTCTTCTTTGTCGCTCATTTAATTGCCAGGATTTCAAAAAAATTGAATCTTGTAGGATCTTAAAATATTTTTATTTAGCAGGATCTCAAAAATTTTAATTTGGCAAGATCTCAAAAAATTGTAATTTGGCAGGATCTCAAAAAATTTTAATTTGGCAGGATCTCAAAAAATTTTAATTTGGCATGATCTCAAAAAATTTTAATTTGGCAGGATCGTCATGTAAAGTCTAAATTGTATTTATTGTCAGTTTGTACGGGTTGTGTTTTGGTCAGAGCTCACCAGCCGATTTAACTGAGCGGCAAAACGCCCTTATTTGAGAAATAAAACAAAAACAAGTTAATATGTCTGCATTTGGATTATCTCTGATTTTATTTAAAATTATACTTGACTTATATACTAAATTAATAAGTGATCAGCAAATATCACATTTCTTCATTTACCCTTAGTTTAACTTAAGTTGAATGTACTGAGTGATATTTGCTGAGTATACAATAAAATATTATTATTATTATTATCGTTAATTTAATGCTATCATATTTCCTTTGGGCGTGTATCATGGTGTGCACAATTATAGCATAAACAATGATGTGTACAATTATAGCACGCACACTACAGGAGTATCGCAAGGCATTCTTGTTCTGTCGTGGAGTATTTCTTCTCTAGATCGGTTAAGGTTCGGCTGGCATAAGCGATAACTGACTCTGTTCCAGAGTGACGTTGAAAAAGGACGACTCCTAAACCCTCGAGACTGGCGTCTGTTTGGAGGAAGAAAGGATGTTCAAATTTTGGACAGCTGAGAACAGGAGCGCGAGTTAGTGTATTCTTCAGTTCTTCGAAAGCTTCTTTTTGTTCCGGTCCCCAATGCCATATCTTTTCTTAATAATTGGTTTAACGGTGCAACTAACTTGGAGAAGTTTTGGACGAAACGACGATACCATGATGCAACGCCTAGGACTCTTCGTAATTCTTTTAGGTTGGTAGATGCGGGTAAATCTTTAATGGCTCTTACTTTTTCGGGGTCGGTACGAATGCCGTCTGGGGTAACAATATGTCCTAGATAGCGTATACTTTTACGTACAAATTCGCACCTGTCAAAATTAACCACCAGCTGTGCATCTAGTAAACGGGTGAATACCTTTTATAGTGTTTGCAGGTGTTCCCTGAAGGTACGGCCAAGCACGATGATGTCGTCGAGGTAGACGAATACGAGGGGGTATAGATCAGAGCCGATGATGGAATCCAGGGCACGTTGAAATGTAGCTGGTGCTACATGTAGTCCGAATGGCATGACCTTCCATTGGAACAACCCTCGCCCAGGAACGGTGAAAGCGGTATATGGTTTTGACGCTGGTGTGAGAGGGATCTGCCAATACCCGTTTTTGAGGTCTAGGAACGATATAAATTTTGCTTCCCGTAATTGGTCCAATATCGCGTTAATTTGTGGTAGAGGGTAGGCATCAGGTTCTGTGGCTGCATTCAGCTGTCGGTAGTCGATACACATTCTCCATCCTCCTTGTTTCTTTCGTGCGAGGACAATCGGGGAACTATAGAGACTATAGGGTGTCTACTTATGCATTACTGACTTCCATCATGGCTGGGTTTCTAGGCATGTATCTCTGCTTGATTGGGTTTCGATGGCGTAGGCGAATCTCGTGGGTAGCAATCGTACATAATCCTTTTGCCGTACTAAACTTGGATTTGTTGGTCTCCAACAGAACAGCAAGTTCGTTGTTCTCTTCACGGGATAGGAAGTCACGACGGGTCAGCATGTGTAGAGGCTCAGCTTCGTCTGGTGTGTTGGATCTCATTAGGACTTCGCCGTTTAAGCGTAGGTCCAAGTTTAATGCACAGAAAATCGATGCCGAGTATCATTGGCTCGGCCAAGGTAGAGATAACCGATGCACATAGTCGTACTGTATTTTCTTTATAGATTACGTCTAATGAAAATACGTCGAGATAAGTGGCGAATGATTGATCGGCCATCTGGACCATACCTTGAGTACTAACGGGGTTGATTTTCATTTTAGCCAGATGCTGCTTCAGGGATTCTTCGACGTATGTATCGATGAGGGCTCGTATCCTTCGTGCGCTTACCGTTACAGATATGTAGTAGCAGCCATCGTTTTCCAAAGGGGGTGGTACCGAGCTATGGGGTCGGCTATTTCGGCATTGAGACAGACGAGTGAGTATGCCGTCGAGACCACAGTATGAGCAGAACAATCTGTGTGGACGCGTGCAGGTCATTCGTTTATGACCGGTTCTTTTGCACTTCCAACATCTCATAGCTCGGTTGTAGACTGACTCGACGGGCGTTCTTCGCGTCTCAATGCTTCAAACTCATCAGTAAGAGACGTTAATTCATCCAGGTTCGCGAAATCGCTTCGGCGCACATAATGTCGGTATTCGGTTCGTAAACCGTCGTAAATTCGGTCCAAATGATTCTGCCTCCGAAGTTGCGGGTGTTGTCGTGACATGGTGAGCATCGTCAGTATATAATCTTTCGCACGTTTATGTCCATTTTGTTTCCGATTATAGAAGTTTTGCTCCAGTTGAGAGAGATAGCGGGTGGGGAGAAAGAACTTTTCTATCTCCACTGACCACGTGGTGATAGCATCTCGTTTGACTCGGTACCATTTAAGGGCGTTACCGTGTAATACACTTAATATAGATGGGAGTAAATGGTCGTGTGGTATATGATAACTTTCGGCCAATTCTTCAAAACGTTCAATAAACTCCATAAGATCGGCATCTCCTGAATACGACAGATTCCATCTCTGAACAGATGTCACGATCTCTGCGTCGGAAAGTTCGCACTTCGAGGTCTTTGGCGGAACTGGTAGGGATACTACTTTTTCGCTTACTATACACTTCTCGGTTGATCTTTTCGCAGCATATAAATCCAACCGACTGAATCTGCGTACAGCGTTTGGCTGGTTGATGGGTTATCGTGTTTGCTATTCTCGTAATGTTGGCCCGATTCCTCCTCGTTGGTGGCGGTTCCTTTTTTTCCGCATTGCGTCTTGGAATCGGGTCCCTGCTCGGGCGCCATTTTATAACGTGGTTTTATCGTATTATTACTTAAGGTTTGTGGATCCGTAAGTAAACCCTGGACACGACAAAGTTACCTCAGCCGACGATAAAACCACGTTACAAGTTATTGATAAAAAGTCATGCAAACATTGTAAAATAATTTTTTTTTATAAGCCCCGAGTGGCAGGATCGCCATATAATATCTGCACTAAATAGAAATAAAACGTGTATCGTGTTGACTATTCATGCAGACTGAGCTGCCTGACGACATACTCACTTTATTTATTATTTTAAGTTTGATGCTGTATAACAGTTTTGATATTTAGACTAATGGCCAGTTTTTAACTTAAAAATTAAAGTGTGTTTAAACTTAAGTTCTGTTTAAATACAAAATTCATTTTTACAGATCATATTTAAATAGAACTTAAATATCTGACTACGTCCATTTAAATACAACTTAAATACAACTTAAGTTTTTCATACTACCATATGATTTTGACTGTTCTGCAAGTTGTGAAAATTTCGCATTGAATTTTTTTTTAATATTTGATAAAAATATTTAATAAACTTGCCGCGAATAAAAACATTGTACTTATTATTATCAATATAAACTAAAACAATGTATTTAGATGAAGAGGACATGAATGATGCAGCTTTTGTACATTTAGATTACAACAATTTGTAAATTAAATATGAAATCAGCTGTTAAATGAAAAACTTGTTTGTATTTTTTTGATATTTAATAGTTATCATAATTAAATATCAAACTTAATTTTAGACTGAAAAAATGAAACCGTATTTAAATACAACTTAAGTTTAAGGAAAAATTAACGAATTTCGTATTTAAATATGAAGTTAAAAACTGGCCATAAGTATATACATTAGGATGAGAGTAAGTAGGCTAGTTATATTTTAAGTAGGTTTAATAATAAGAGTAAGTAGGTTAATTATAACTTAGGTGGGTATAATAATAAGAGTATATAGGTTACTTATAAATTAAGTAGGTATAATAATTAGAGTAAGTAGGTTAACTATACATTAGGTATATATAATAATTAGAGTAAGTAGGTTAACTATAAATGTAGATGATAAGAATAATAATAATAATATGGGTAAGTGATAATGGGTGATGCATTTGCACTACAATCTGCACTCTATTAAACAGGATTCATCAAAAAATATGTCGCTATCCATTTTTTATATTATCTAATTTAATTCTTTAATTTTCTTCCACTTTTTTGAAAAATTTTATTAATGCACACTTTAATTTAATTCTTTAATTTTCTTACACTTTTTATCAAAAATTTGATTAATGCATACTTTATTTTAATTCTTTAATTTTCTTCCATTTTTTCAAAAATTTAATTAATACACACTTGTTTGTTTATTTATGTATATACAGAGTTGCATTTAGAAATAATTTCTATGACAATGCTGCCATTGGCAGATGCATAAACTTTGCACATGACAATGAAAAGTGTTTGACAATTGCTTAAAACACTGACAATGCCAAAATTGTGTGTTTACGCCATTGTTAGATGTGACAATATTTTTGTCTTCCAATGTACTGAAAATGCTTTTTCTTACAACGTTGCAATGTTGGAAGACAAAAATTTTAAGTTTACACGGTTGTTAGACAATTTCTGCACATTTTTCTGACAACGTTGTAATATCTGACGATCGTGGACACATAGCTTAAGACAGATTGCAATTTCGTGGTTATAATCTATAAAATATTGTTTGTGATGCACAGAAGCACTTATTTCTAGTTGTCTGTTGTTGACAGTAGGACAATTGAAATTGCAATGTAGAAACCATAAAAAAGATAGTCTTACGTTTTCACTCAAGATAATTGACACTTGTGTTATAAAACCCCAAAACTAATTTTTGTACTCATTTGGGCGAAAAATTTGTTGTTATCTAGAAACATGCCATATGATTTTAATGATATTTTTTCTCCAAAATTAAAACATTTTGTTTATCGATATTATTTGAAAGAAATTTGTTTACAATCACTCTTAAAACAAACTAAAATTTCAATTAAAAAATTATATTATCCACTTTCTATTTATTGGAAAATATACATGGAAACATTCTTTTTTTATTTGATGTTTACTGGCATGAGAGTGTCAAACATTCACTCGTATGTATTTAGTTGCGAGTAATTCTGCAAGTGCGAAAAATGTAAATGTATTAGTAAAAAAAGTGAGGGTATTGAGTCTTTCGAACTTTACTCGCATGTGTAAACGCTAGTAACAGATGGAAAATGATGCAGTACATATGTAAAATACATCCCGTCTGATAGCACCCATGGTGAAATAACTCTACAAGGTGGTGTTGAAACGACAGCTGTTTTTTTTAATCATGTTCGGTATGTCAAACTTTATATACATATGTACGTATGTATGCTTAAGTTGTGTTAAAAAAAATAGCAAACGTATCAAGTTATACAAAAAAAAGTGAAAAACCAATTGTCCATAAATTAAATGTTTCATAAGGTAAGTATAGACGATATGTTGAATCAGCATATTTATGCTGAAAAATTTGTTACAAGTGCTTACATATCGTGTAAACGTAAAATTTTTTCAGCATACGTATGTTTAACAACAATTGCTAACACTTTGTTAACAATGCCAACAAACGTATGTTGGTAAATTTAGCATATCGTGTAAACAGCATATTATTAGTGTTTGACAAATTTCCTGCGTATGTTGACAGATATGTTATTTGTTGAAAAGCAAATTCATAATACCCGTGAACTTAACAAACTTTTTGAACAAACTTTTTTAATTTCACTCATTTTTCAGAGAGAGTAAATAAAAAATGCTCTCTCAGAATAATTTACAGAGAACAAATGAGTGGTTTCTGCTTTAAAGGCCGAATTTTTAGTGCTGCCAAGTATGAATAATGACTTTAATACATAATTTCTATAAATTTATATGGCAACATACCAATTTACAATGAGTGACTGTTCTTCTTCTTTTTATGTGCATGGGAGAGGATTTTCGGCTTTCAACAAACTTTTCTAACAAACTTTTAGTCACTTATACGTTATTTTTAATTTATTTAAATATTTTATATAAAATTTGATTAAATATAATAAAATAAAATTAAAATAACAATTTTTTGACTTGTATAATAAAAATATTTTGTCATAAAACACTCAAATATTAAGCGCTTTTTAAGCAAATGAATTAAAACATATGAAAAAATCACTCGTTCTAATTTTTGGCCTATTAGGCCAAATTGGAGACCTGTGCCAAAATTCTAAAAACGGAGTCTAATAGAGGAAGGTCTTGGCTATATTTCCTCATACTTGGTTTTTGTCTGTATTGATAGCTGTTCGAACAAAATTTTTCAAAAACTAATTTCATACAAGTCACTCAAACTGTTTGGGGGACTATAGACCAAAAATGGGGACTTGTGCCAAAATTCTACAAGCGGGACCAAATAGAGGAAGGTCTTGGCTATATTTCCTCATACTTGGTTTTTGTCTGTATTGATAGCTGTTCGAACAAAATTTTTCAAAAACTAATTTCATACAAGTCACTCAAACTATTTGGGGGACTATAGACCAAAAATGGGGACTTGTGCCAAAATTCCATAAGCGGGACCTAATAGAGGAAGGTCTTGGCTATATTTCCTCATACTTGGTTTTTGTCTGTATTGATAGCTGTTCGAACAAAATTTTTCAAAAACTAATTTCATACAAGTCACTCCAACTATTTGGGGGACTATAGACCAAAAATGGGGACTTGTGCCAAAATTCTACAAGCGGGACCTAATAGAGGAAGGTCTTGGCTATATTTCCTCATACTTGGTTTTTGTCTGTATTGATAGCTGTTCGAACAAAATTTTTCAAAAACTAATTTCATACAAGTCACTCAAACTGTTTGGGGGACTATAGACCAAAAATGGGGACTTGTGCCAAAATTCCATAAGCGGGACCTAATAGAGGAAGGTCTTGGCTATATTTCCTCATACTTGGTTTTTGTCTGTATTGATAGCTGTTCGAACAAAATTTTTCAAAAACTAATTTCATACAAGTCACTCAAACTGTTTGGGGGACTATAGACCAAAAATGGGGACTTGTGCCAAAATTCTACAAGCGGGACCTAATAGAGGAAGGTCTTGGCTATATTTCCTCATACTTGGTTTTTGTCTGTATTGATAGCTGTTCGAACAAAATTTTTCAAAAACTAATTTTAAACAAGTACAAATACAAATACAACACAAATACAAATAGTTTGATTGAAATTAGTTTTTGAAAAATTTTGTTCGAACACCTAACTGTATAGACAAAAGCCAAGTATGAGGAAATATAGCCAAGACCTTCCTCTATTACACCCCGTTTATAGAATTGTCGCACAAGTCCGCAAAATAGGTCGAGTGATTTTTTCATATGTTCAGATTCATTTGCGTATAAAACGCTAAATATTTGAGTGTTTTATGACATAAAATATTTTTATTATATAAGTTTAAAGATTGTTATTTTAATTTTATTTTATTATTTTTAATCAAATTTTATATAAAATATTTAAATACCTACATAAATTAAAAATATCGTATAAGTGATTAAAAGTTTGTTAGAAAAGTTTGCTGAAAGCCGAAAATCCTCTCCCATGCCCATAAAAAGAAGAAGAACAGTCAATCATTCTAAATTGATATGTTGCCAGTATTTTTTTATTCTGACCTTATACATAGTTTATTTGCATGTATTTTGTTTCTTATAATTACATAAAAATTAACGGTACTTTAAAACTGTTTCATTTCGGTTAGAATTATTACTTGAATCCATTTCCAATTTGAACTCATTGTGAACACAATTAAAGTGATTTTGAGCATTTTTTGTATCGAATTGTAAGAAATGGCTAAAAGAAAAGATATTAGTGTTGCTGAACCCAAAATTAGAATTGAAAAACTTATTTAAATAATTATTAAAAATAAAGTAAATAATAAATGCTCTAAAAGTACTTACATGAAAAGAAAATTCAATAAAATATGTTATTTTATTATTCATATATAATTTCAAGTTATTCATACATATGAAATAATTTTAAAATAAACAATAAAAATAATTTCGAAAAATAAATTATGATATTTAGTTCGTTTATTTGACCTTTTTTTATATAAGTTTATATATTATCCCTGAAGAAGCTATCTATTGTGATAGCGAAATATTGGATATAAATATATAGAAATAAATCAAATATTTTTATATAAAATTAAAATGACCTAATTGCTTGTAAAAAGAAACTATTAAATAATAAATTATAATTGTTTAATAAATAAAAATGTCGAACAATCAGTTAAATAATAATAATTTTAAAATTTTAAATATAAATAAAAAATTCTGATTTATAAAATTAAATATCAAAAATAAATTCTTCTAAAATAAAAATTTATGATTCTGAAATATAATTAAATATTTCTAAAGGGAAATTAGAAACTTCTGAAATTTAAATGGTGTATAAAAACGCTTAAGTTAACGCAATATTTTTTAACCAATGTTATCCAACTGTGTGGCAACACAGTTTTCATTAATATAAAAGTAATGCCAAGTTTATATTATATATTTTAAAACAAAATAAAGATATGGCGGCATTTCAATTTTTTTTCTTGAAAATTAAAGATTTATACTCTGTGTTAAAGATGCTGAAGATGATTGCAGGAATTCTGCATCCACATGCTGGTTTTTTTTTTTTTTTTTTTTTTTTTTTTTTTTTTTTTTTTAGCCTTTATTTATTTATTGAATCTTCATATAATGAAATGACAATAAGTATTCAAATCTTAATACTAAAAAGAAAATAATAAGCCCAGCCAATGCTAGACAAAAATTTTATGATACTAAAAAAATTTTACATCAACTGATCCAGTCATCTATTTTGCGCTTGAGTTAAAGCAAGGGTATCCCTCCTTCTCAACCGATTATGGCCACTAAAGTTAAGGATGTCTTGTGCAAGTGGGTTTGGGTGGTGTTCAAGTTTGCTGACATACTTTGACGCGTGTTTTGTAAATTCAACTTTTACTAATGGCACGCATAGATCTTTGTGAATTCGAGAATTTTTAACATACCATGGAGCTGCAGTAATTATACGTAGAATTTTATTTTGACCCCTTTGAATTTGTTCAATGTTTGATGCTGAGGCAGTACCCCATAATTGAATTCCATAGCACCAGATTGGCTTTAGAATTGCATTGTACAACAATAGTTTGCAGTCCAACTTTAGTGAAGAATTTCTGCCAATTAGCCAATTAAGTTGCACTGCTTTTAATCTCATCTGTGTAAGTTTCGCTTCAATATGAGACTTCCAAGTTAAACGGCGGTCGAGGTGAATGCCGAGGTATTTGACTTCATTATGTTGAGGAATAATTTGATTATTTATTTTGATGAAGGAGCAAGTTTCTTTTCGCAATGTGAAAGTGATATGAATACATTTCTGTTCATTAACCCTGATTTTCCAAAGCTCTAGCCAATTCTCTAGTTTATAAACATAATTCTGCAAATTCTGTGATGCTACTTGGTGGTCCTTGTGAACGCTGATAAAGGCTGTATCGTCTGCGAAAGTTGACGTGTGGATTTTGGGGTCTGACGGCATGTCGGAGGCATAAATCAAATATAAAGTAGGACCCAGTATGCTACCCTGTGGCACACCTGTTTCAATTGGCTGAGCGGGGCTTAAAAAATTGCCTTCTTTGATTTTAAATTTGCGACCGTATAAATAGCTTTCCATAAGTTTATGGGTGTTAGCAGGCAGAGTTAATTTTATTTTGTGCATTAAACCGTCATGCCAAACTTTGTCGAACGCTTGGGACACATCAATGAAAAGGGCGGAGCAGTATTTTTTGTCTTCAAACGACCCTCTTATCACATTTACCAATCTGTGTGTTTGTTCGATGGTGCTGTGTTTAGCTCTGAAGCCGAATTGATGATTAGGAATGCATTCAGTGTCGTTCAGAATTGGAATCAACTTAGTCATTAACAATTTTTCAAACAGTTTAGAAATTGTCGGCAGTAGGCTAATTGGCCTATATGAATCTACTTTGTGATCCTTCCCTGACTTAGGAATCATAGTGATCATAGACACCTTCCAATCTGCAGGATAGTATTCTAGGCGTAAAATAGCGTTGAAGATAAAGAGGATAATTCTTCTAGCTACACGAGGTAACTCCACAAGCATTTTATTGCTGATTTTATCCATACCTGGAGCCTTTCTAAGGTTCAGAGTACCAATAGCGCTTTAGACATCACCAAAGTTTAGTCTTAGAGGTACAGGAGGTCTAATAACGAGTGGTGGCAAATCAGATACGTTATTTGAGTTGTTTTTAGTAAACACATTTCTTAAATGGTTAACAAATAATGTCCCTTTCTCGGAATCATTTCTAGCCCAGTCACCAGTCGGATTTCGCAAAGGAGGTTTTCCTCTCACTGGTCTTTTTAAACCTCTTGCCGCCCTCCATAACGAGTAGTCAGATTGTGGGGTACTATCAAGACCCTCCAAGTAGGATCTAAGTGAAGCCGTTCTTTGGGTTTCTAAGAAATGTCTTAGTATATCTCTGCATACCCGTAGCCTAGCTTTCAGTTCAGGAGACCTGTGAAGTTGCCACTCTCTTCTCATTCTTCTTTTTTCTGATAGGAGATGTTCGAGTTCAGATAAATAAGTTCTGTTTGTCCTATTTCTACATTCAACGTGATAAGTGGAAGCGTGATGCACAGCTCGTCGAAGGTCCTCAGTAAAGTTGCCAATCGACTGATCGATATCGTCGGTAGTTCTCAACACAATATTTTCCGTGCAATGAGAACTTAAATACTTTTTGTATTTTATCCAGCTTACTCGGGTATTAGTCATGTTTCTAAATGGAGAGCCACACACTTGAGGGAAATGCATTGAAATGATAGTAGGAGAGTGATCTGAGGACAAGTCTAATGAAGGATCCACTTGCATCCATTCTACAGGGATATTTTTCACTACTCCAAAGTCAATAACATCGGGAATCTTCCGTCGGCCAGTAGGTGGGATGTCCGCTTGAGAGTACATCTAAGCCCATTTGAGCAATGGTGTTGAAGAGTACGCGACCCTTTGGGGTTACCAGACGTGAACCCCAAAATGTGTGTTTGGCGTTAAAGTCGCCAGCAACTAAAAATCTAGCTCCAAGGGAATTAAAGAAGTTATGGTATTGGTGTTCTTTTATTGAGAATCGAGGCGGAGAATAAATCGATGATAAAACAAATTTGTATTGACAGAATTCAATGCAAATGTTTGTTGCTTGGAGGTAATCCTCACTTATGTTATTCATTAAATAATGTTTTATTCTGTTCTTTATAAGAATTGCCGAACCTCCACAAGCTCTTCCGCGGGGATCTTTAGTATCGTACAACACGTAGCCATTAATTTTGAAGTACCCTGTCGACGTCAAGTGAGTTTCAGCAATCATCATAACATCAATCTGCTTATCCATCAGGAAGTATTCCAGTTCGTTTTTATGTTGGCGGAGGCCGTTCGCGTTCCAAAAACAAAGTTTTAAATAAATCATTTCTTTAAAATGGCTTGCAAGATAGTGGATTGCATTTTCAGCATTTCCTGCATCATGGATGTCATGGTGGTCGTAAAAGTGTTCATAGTTTGCACAAGTGTCTGCAATGTTGTCTCTAGATTGTTGATATGTGGCTCAGAATATTGCGATATAGGTTCCTGCTCCAGACCTGGCATATTAGATTTGACCACGTTTGCGTAAGAAACTTGTCTAGAATTAGGAGCGTTTACGTGAGTAGTTGGTCGTACAATTTGAGGAAAATTCTTACTCGACGTGAAATTAGGTTGTTGAGGATGGTCAGGTAATACTGGCGACTTATTGGTCCTTATGCCCTTCAAATAAGTATAAACTGGACAACCTCTATAATTTGCGGTATGATTTCCTCCACAGTTACTGCATTTTTTTATTTTTAAGTCCGTTTTGGACTTATTACATTGAGCAGTTGCATGTAGTTCCCCACATGCAACACAAACAGACGGCAATTTACAATACGCTTTGGTGTGACCAAATTCTTGACAATTAAGACACTGGACGGGTCCAACACGCTTATGCGGTTCCTCCACGGTAATTCTACGATGCAGAAGATAAATAAGATTGTAAATTGGATGGGACTCGTTTTTCTTTAAGGCAACATCTCCAGGTTCCAATTCTACCCTGAACATGGGCTGAGGAATCTTTTCACGGTTTCTAATATTCACTACGCTCTTGATTTTGAACCCTTTATCCATTAATCCGTTCTTTATCTCCGCAGGATCAACACATGGGTCTATACCCTTTAGAACGACTTGGAGTCCTTTTGCGCTTTTGAGCTGATAGGTATAGAAATCCCTGGTCTCCCTCTCCAACTGGTTGGACAATTTTCGAAAATCATCTTCCCTATTCACTTGGATCTTTGTCTCGCTGATTTTTCCATGTTTAATTGAGGTTACGCTAAACATGTTCTCACCTATTACAGCAACAATTCCTTGTACCAGTTTATTGGAAGTGGGCTCTCTCAGGTAAATTGGTGGGGGCTTAAACGTCTTTTTCGGTATTTCTGGGTCATCCGTCTGAAGTAGAGCAAATCTGTTTTGATCATTTGGCTTATCACTGCTGACGGTCTTAGGAACTTTAGAATTGGAAGACATTTGAGGAGATGTCGGGCTCCTCTGTCGCTTGAGAACGGTGATGTACTTATCCATACCTACTTGTTTTTTGGGTTTGACTGCACTATTTGATGAAGATGATGATTTCTCATCGGATGAGATAACTATATTGGGCGAACAGGAACGGCGCCGTATTTCGGCTTTTGTAGTGAGAAGAGACTCCACGGATTTTCTTAAGGATTCTTCCTCAGAGATCCATAAATTTTTTCTACTGTAGCTTAGCTCTTTCTCAGAATTACATCTGAGCGGGACACTCATGCAGTTGTTATGCGATTTTTAAATTACCGAAAAACCACTATTTTTCCACCTATTACGATATCTTTTTTTTATATATATATATATATTTTTTTCCACTTATTACAAGTTTTTTTTTTTTTTTTATTTTTTTTTCACCTATTACGAAAATTCAGCCGCACTAAAAATAACACGTCCGACCAGTTCAAGCAACACTATGTGAATGAGTCCACATGCTGGTGTACAAATATTTTTTGTTTATGTTATTTTTTATTAATTATATTTTTTCTATTTTCAGATATATTCCTTATTACCAGGGTCTTAACTTGAACTTTAATAAAAGTATTTTATAATAATGTCCGAAATTGAAAATCATTTCGAAGCCGGAGATTCTGGTGCTTCACAAACTTATACAGGCATGTGATGGAAATCGAAAATGGATGAGTTTTAGAATTAAATTTTTTCGTAATATTTCTGTATTGAACAACTTTTATCACATAAAATATAAAGATATTGTGCTACTAAAGAGAATCTTAAGAGAAAAATTTTAACAATTAGATTAGAAATGCATTAAAATGTACTTTCAAAACTGATTCGGTTTCGATTTCCATCACATGCCTGATACTATGCAATGTTCCGCATTGCGTAAAAACGGGTTTGTTATGCTCAAGGGCAGACCCTATAAGATTGTTGAAATGTCAACTTCCAAGACTGGCAAGCACGATCACGCTAAAGTTCACATGGTTGGCATTGATATTTTCTCAAATAAGAAGTACAAAACTAGAAATTCATAACTAAAATGTAACGCAACATATTTAAATATATATAGGCATATATGTACATATATATATATTTGGCCAGTTTAAGAAGTTAAATATATGAGTCACTTCTTTTAATATACAGCCTTGAATGTTTTGTTTGGCAATTTATGTTACCTTTTTATACAAAATGTGTTAGAAAATAAATTTACAGCCATGTCACAGAATTTAATACTGTTCGGAAGTGGAATTAATTCCGTTTTTTGCTTCTATAGAAAACTAAAACGAACAATTTTGTTCGGTATGAAACCTAGAAAGGCCTAAAATTACAATTCCACATAGCAAATTAAAAGGGTTTCATTCCGAAAAAATTTTCATTTTGCTTTTTCCATAGAAGCAAAAAACGGAATTAATTCCACTTCCGAACGGAATTAAATTCTGTGACATTGCTGATAATTTAAATTAATAACCACACTACATACATATATAAATTCACAAATATAAGATTTCTGAAGATATTTAATAATTATGGTGCGACAATAGCTTTTATTAAAACATTCTACTTGGAATCGTTCAATAGTTCTAAATAGACAAAACATTTTTAGATAGAACATATTTCTTTCCTTGTTTTTCTATCCTTATGTATGATTGTACAATTTCTATGAACAATAAATGAATAAATTTCATTTAATATTTTCGATTTAAATTTGTAGATATGAAGATATCTGCCCATCTACTCACAACATGGATGTCCCACATGTAAAGAGAGAGGACTACCAATTGACCGACATCAGTGATGACGGTTATTTGACCTTGATGGCTGACAATGGTGATATCAGAGAAGATCTTAAATTGCCAGAAGATCCATTAAAATCCTACATTAGCCACTATATTGTATATTAATTGCATCATGTATTCTTGCAACGTTTCTTTACAGTGTACAGTTCTCAAGTCTTGCGGCGAATAATGCGTTATTGCTACTAAGACTAATACTGCTCTTGACAAGTAGAGTGGCGTTAGTGTGTCTTAATCACCCCTATCGTGAATAAAAATTCCACATTAAATTTGTTCCTTTTTATTTTTTTAACATTGAATTTAAATTTGAAAATGTGAAAATGTGTGGAATTTTTATTCACGATAGGGGTGAATAAGAGTTCTTCTTTTACCAATAATAAAAATATGTCCATAATTAGTCGTAGCTCCCATAAAAGGCCCACTTCCAAAAATCACTTTAACGGTCATAAATTTCTTAAAAATGTTGGTAATCAATTATATTCTGTTTCTTATATACAGAAATAATGACACCTATGGGTCTATTACGAATGGCAACCGAACCTCAGTGGAGTTGACAGTTGCCAAAAACATATTGCAGATGGCAACTAACAACTGTAAGCTGTTAACTTCAGTTGCCGAACATGGCAACCGAGAATTTGTGGTTGCTTTGATTTTTTAAGTAGCAAATTTTAAATGTTAGTTAATTTGTTGTTAAACTATTTATATTTTTAACATATAAATGTTTGTTTTCTACTCGATAATTCGAAAAACAAATTATCGCATTCGTGATCGAATGAGCTATCGTATCGAAAAATGATTTCGATATCGAAATTATGATAAAATGTACTAAATTTCTTGCTCGATATCGAATGCCATAATCTCAAATAAGAAAATTACGATCAATTTTACTCGATATCGAATGCGGTAATTTGCCCCAGATTAAACACGAAAGTTGCCTAATAACAACTTGCATGTCAGTTGCGTTTCCTATTGGCAACCCACCTCCAGTTTGGTTGCTATACATAATCGACCCACTAATTTTATAATGGTCGGCCCATAATTAGTCGAAATTCCCATATAAGACCCTCTCTGTAATTCACTTTACCCTCCATAGATCTTTTAAAAGTATTTATATCGAGATAAAGTTTAACACATAATATTTATATTCAAAGAAATCATACACTGAATTTTGGTCCAAAATAGGTGATATCTCCCATAAACGCCTATTTCTGAAAAACTGTTTTATATTTAGATATACTAGTTGTAGGGTATTATATGGTCGGGCTTGACCGACTATACTTTCTTACTTGTTTAACGTGCATATAGAAATAATTAAAAATGTTTCCTATAAATATTCACTTTTAGTGGGAATGTTACAGTGGGTTATCACAGATTTTCATAATTTTTTCTCTAAACTAGAACTTTACATAACATCATACAAAAAAACTGAAAATACATTTCATATTGGTTTTGTTTTTTAAAGATTTTGATGTTCTATCTGGCTTGTTAATTTTTGTTTTCTTTAACATCAAAATACATTTGATCCATTTAAGATTTTAGGTAGTATAATATATAGCCATGTCACGGAATTTAATTCCGTTCGGAAGTGGAATTAATTCCGTATTTTGCTTCTATAGAAAAAGTAAAAATTTTTTTTTTTGGAATTTGCCATACTCTGGCTTCCTATCCGGGAGTTTAATGCATAAAAGCGCATACGAAGAATCGATTATCATTCCCACACTACATGTCTATGGTTTATCCGATGAAATCATACCCAAAGAAATGAGTCAAGAAATGGCTAATCATTTTAAAAATGTCGAAATCCTAGAACACAATGGCGGACATTATTCCCCAGCCACATCGCAGCAAAAGCAAACTTATATAAATTTCTCTCAAGATTGTTTGCAAGAGAATTTAGAATTACAACAAACCTCGAATATTCGATGATTCAGTGGATAGCGCATGATGAGATCATACTAATTTTTTAAGTTTATAAAAATTAATTTTATTTTTTTGTAATATTTTGTTTTATTTTTTTTAATTTTCAATTAATAAAATTAAACCGAAAATAATTTAAATTAAATATTAGAAAGTAATAAAAATTAAAAAAAAATGTTTTTAATTTTAGTTTTATGACAGTTAAGGATATTTTTTGCTTTGCTTTACTTTTACTTGGTTAAATAATAAATAACGTTTTTTATTAGTTTAGTATTTTTTATTTTCTTTTTTTATATTTTTTCTTTTAAAGTTAAATTTATTTATATATTGTTTAACTCGCAAAAAAAACACAAAAATCCTTTACGTAAATAAAAAATAACTAAACAAATTTGGTAATAATTGAACAATTAAAGAACTATGTGCCAAATTATTGATAAATAGTACCCTTTTGATGATTTGTTTGTTTAGTCTTTTGAAATCGAAAAATGCGTTTTTTCGGAATGAAACCACTTTAGATTTCTAAAGTGGAATTGTTATTTTTTATGATTTTATACTGAAAAGACTCATACTACTAATTTATAATGACGATTAAATAATTAATTTTATTATTTCATTGTTTTTTTAATTATCTCATTAAAATGTTAAAAATTTCAAAGTTGGTGTCAGCAACAAGAAAACTTTTGTCAAAAATTTACAAAAGTTAAAAATATTTACACACTGGAATATGACAGAGGATCAGATGCTTCCCTTAGATTTCTTCTGCGTAGCTTTTCAACTGCGTTTTAATGTATTTGTTCATTTAAAACAACAACAATTGAAATTCCAGGCTTTTTAAAAAATTTTGTTCACTTTTCTTTAAAATTTACTTGTTAGCGTTCTTTTTGTTCTATACTTTTTATTACAAAAATCATATTTTTTTGTTTTGGTTACACAACTTTACCACATTTAAGTTAAAAAACGAGATTTAAAATTTTTTTGGGAATAAACAAAATCGATCGGAATCTAGAGAACGCAAAGTAAAAACGATCGATTTGCGAATACGGAATTGAAACCATTCCGCGATCGATTTCTGTGACATGCCTGATAATAAAAAACACAATTTTTTGTGATAAAAGTTTTTAATTTATATTCGAAATGCTATTATGAACTCTATGTTGCATTGCAGCCATAATTTTCATATTAACAAATTGAAATTACATCTTCCAATCCCGTTCTTAGTTCTAAATGTAAGCTGATTTGGTAGCACAGATTAATCAGCGAAACCGAAAAAATATGTTTGTCTGGTAACACGGTTGCAAAAAGATGAGAAAATACTCAATTTCTGCACTCTTGAGTATTTTTCTCGCTCTCCTCGATTGAGTGAAAAAAAAAGTTTGTTGCGAAAAGTTTGTTATCTTCTCGGGGGCAAATTCATATGCATATGCGATAGTGTCTATGCGATCAGAGTTGTATTTTCTAATAAAGCTGATAAGAAAACAACAATGTCGGCTTCATTGATTTAAATCACAAATTATAATCTAAAAAACAAGACGTTTAATTTTTTTTAATTGTTTGTATAGTTTATACAATTTATTATATTCACATATATCAACACAATAATTGAACATAAATATTTATTTAAATGGCGATAAACTGCGTTAGTTTACATTAGCATAACATATGTTTTTGCATCTTTTTTGTGTACTATTGTGGCACCTATGACATTTTTTTTTGAGTGTGATAGAAATCGGTCAGCTTTTCCAGTGAATGAATCGTACGATTGTGTAGGAGAGTGTATCACGACCTTTAGCCCAGCCGTCGATAGTTTTTCTAAGTAAATACGTTAGTCTGTGGTAAATACACTTCTTGTTGCATATGTACCTACAAACATACACACACAAGAACACAAAACGCAATATAGTGGCCGGCGGCATTGTTCAAATTAATCGACACAGGTCTCTGGAAATAAACAACAAATTATTATAAATTATTTGCATATTTACTGCCGTATTTATAAAAAATTAAAGTAGACTTCAAGTGTACTTTAAGAAAATTTTGTATGAAAATTTTGTCTTAAAGCACACTTCAAGCCTACTTTATTTTTTATAAATACGGCAGTTAGTGTATAATTTAGCTCGATTTTATTGGAAAGTTCTGCAATATTTTATTATTTATTATTATTGCTGTTTTTTACAATAAAATATGCTCTATTTTTTATACCAATTCCTTGTATAATTTTACACAATAACTTTCTTCCTCTCGTCGTTCTACCCATTTATTTTGCCAAATTCTGCGTATTTTTGCTTTTAATTCCACTTCATCGTCATCCAAAATAAGCACTGTACAAGCAATAGCTAGACCAATTTCCTCCCACGGCATCATTTATGTTTTTTTTTTACTGATATTATTTTTATTATTTAATTTTATTTCAAAAATTACACATAAAATACAGAAGGTGAATAATAATTTAAAAATGTTGTCAAACTAAATAATTTCACAAACAAATGTTTATACGACTCAGCATATGTAGCACCATATACAATTCAACATATCGTATAAACACAAAAATCGTATGCTAACTCTTATGATGACATTTCATTTGCTGACATCAAAAAATTTGCTACATTCAACATATCGTGTAAACGTCTAACATATGACATAGGAATTTGCTGCTAATTGTAATCATATGGCTGTCAGCATATATATGCTGATTCAACATATCATCTAAACTTAGCTATAAATTATTTTTATTTTCATCTTGAATTTAAAAAAATTGTATGTATGAATGTTTTTATTTTTCCTGCAAAAATGTTTGTAAACAATAACCAGTTGTTTTTGACATTACAAACATGAAAGCAAAAACAAAAATACCATGTTGTTTCTGTTGCTTTTGTATTGTTGTAAAGCTAAGTTTCGACGATATTTTGAATCAGCATAAATATGCTGACAGCTATATGATTAAAATTAGTAGCAAATTCCTATGTCATATGTTAGACGTTTACACGATATGTTGAAAGTAGCAAATTTTTTGATGTCAGCAAATGAAATGTCAACATAAGAGTTAGCATACGATTTTTGTGTTTATACGATATGTTGAATTGTATGTGGTGCTACATATGCTGAGTCGTATAAACATTTGTTTGTGAAATTATTCAGTTCGACAACATTTTTTAATTATTATTCAACTTCTGTATTTTATGTGTAATTTTTGAAATAAAATTAAATAATAAAAATAATATCGAAATTTATCTAGCTATTGCTTGTACGGTGCTGATTTTGGATGACGATGAAGTGGAATTAAAGCAAAAAGACGCGGAGTTTGGCACAAGAAATGGGTAGAACGACGAAAGGAAGAAAGTTATTGTGTAAAATTATACAAGGAATTGGTATAAAAAATAGAACATATTTTATTGTAAAAAACAGCAATAATAATAAATAATAAAATATTGCAGAACTTCCAACAAAATCAAGCTTAATTATACACTAAATATGCAAATAATGCACGAAAACATGTAAAACATTTATAATAATTTATTGTTTATTTCCAGAGACCTGTGTATGTTTGTAGGTATATATGCAACAAGAAGTGTATTTACATAAAAAAAGCTATCGGCGGCTGGGCTTAAAGGTTGTGATACACTATTCTACACAATCGTACGATTCATTCACTGGAAAATCTAACCGATTTCTATCACACTCAAAAAAAATCGCAACAAAGTATGTCATAGGTACCACACTAGTACACGAAAAAGATGCAAAAACATATGTTTTTGTTAATGTAAACAAACGTAGTGTGAATATAATAAATTGCATAAACTATATAAACAATTAAAAAATTTTAAACGTCTGTTCTTTAGATTATAATTTGTGATTTAAATCAATGAAGCCGACATTGTTGTTTTCTTATCAGCTTTGTTAGAAAATACAACTCTGATCGCACAAACACTATCGCATATGCATATGAATTTGCCATATGCTGAAAAGCTTTAATACGCTTTTCAACAAATAACATATCTGTCAACATACGCAGGAAATTTGTCAAACACTAATAAAATGCTGTTTACACGATATGCTAAAATTACCAACATACGTTTGTTGGCATTATTAACAAAGTGTTAGCAAATGTTCTTAAACATACGTATGCTGAAAAAAATTTACATTTACACGATATGTAAGCACTTGTAACAAATTTTTCAACATAAATATGCTGATTCAACATATCATCTATACTTAGCTTAATATTGCCATTACCTTGTAGAGTTATTTCACCATGAGAGCACCTTAACGCTTATATTTTTTAAGTGTATTTGAGAAATTATATTTTTTTAATTATTGTCTGGCATCACTGTTTTAAACTCAATCACGTTTTAAATATTTTACATGGACAGAAAATATATTTCGAGTAAAAGTTTGTTGTGAGGATAAAATAATTAAAATGTTAGAGATAAACAAAACTGCGATTGGAATTGCAGCTGGAGTAGCAGGAACGCTTTTTATAGGATACTGCATTTATTTTGATACGAAACGTCGTAGCGATCCCGACTATAAAAAAAAAGTTAGAGAACGTAAGTAGTAAAAAGTAAGTTCTTATATAAACAACATTTGTTATAATGTACATAAACATGTAGGTAGAAGAAAAAATCGCAAAAATGCAAGTTCAGCCAGAAGTGGAATGCCTAATCTGAATGACCATGAGGCTATTGAAAGGTAATTTATTATTGATTATTATAATTTCTTAACTTTTTGGAATCAACTTTGAATAAATAGATATAGACCAGGAGATGGAAGTTTGAAAATTGCTCGACGATTTTTTTTTCATTTTTGTCAAGGTGGTTTTAGTAATACAAGTCCGTCTAAATCTTAATTAAACAGCCATTAATTCCGTTTTTTGCTTCTATAGAAAAAGCAAAACGAACAATTTTTTCGGAATGAAACCACTTTTAATTTTCTATCTCTATGGAATTGTAGTTTTAAGCATTTCTAGGTTTCATACCGAAAAAATTGTTCGTTTTATGTTTTCAATAAAGCAAAACACGGAATTAATTCCACTTCCGAACGGAATTAAAGTCTGACATACATTTTTTATGCAGAAAAAACTTTCTAATGTCCCGAATTACATACCGAATTACATACCTTAAATTAAAACTTAATCAAAATATGTTATTGGCATGTGATGGAAATCGATATCGAAAACGTGTCAGTTTTGGAAATACATGCATTTATAATCTAATTTTTAAAATTTTTGTTTTAAGATTCTCCTTAGTAGCCCAATATCTTTATATTTTATGTGATAAAAGTTTTTCAATATTACGATAAAATTGACTTTCGATATCGATTTCCATCACATGCCAATAACATATTTTTAAAATGTGTAATCTATATATGTACTTTAACGGACATTTTCGACATATTTTATTACATTTTAATAAATATCGGTGCAAAAATATAGGTGAATATTTGGTTCATATTAATAGGTCATACTTAGGATTACGATATTAATTATGAGAAAAAGAGGGTCGACCAAAAAAAATAGCCGGACATTTACCCCCAATAAGAGGACTCTGTAGCAAAATATTAAAAAACAACGCCTTTAAATACACAAAACAAATTTATTTTTGTAAAAATAAAATTCTATGTATTTACGTATAATAACAAAACAAAACTTAACCCTTCGATGAGTGACAGTTCTGAACTTCACGGCCGCGTCAAAAGGTCCCTACGTACCTTTTTTTGTAAATCGTGTTTTTTTTTTATATAAAAATTTATGTTTTTTATTTTTTTTTGTTTTTATTGTTTATAACTAAATTCTACATACAAAAATAATTTTTTAAATTTTTTTAACTCGAAAGACATTAGGGATGATGATAAAAACAAAAAATTCTAAGACTGGTTTATTGCTAGTAGTATAAAATTAGAATATTGTGCCTCTCCTTGAAAGCAATAAAGTTCATGTCTTCGAATTTTTCTTAGAATTTTTTGTTTTTATTATCATCCCTAATGTCTTTGAGTTTAGGTCTTTGTGTTCAGAACAAGTAAATTATGTGTTGAAACAATAAAAAAATTATAATGATGCCCAAAAACATGCATTTATTAGTGAAATTCAGTTCAAGGTCCATACGTCACACGTCCGCGTACTCTTCTCACTAAAACCTCTATAACTCCTAAAGAATTGATCCGATCGGCTTGATTTTCTTTCCAAAAGATGCGCAACAAAATACTCTTGGAATACAGAGTAACTTTGGGGGGAGGAGGGGTCGAAGTAGGAGTAATTTCAGTTTGAAAAGGCAAAAAGGTCCGTAGGGACCTTCTCACTCATAGGAGGGTTAAACAAAATATAAAATATCAGTCTGATCTATAACGAGTACGACATACAGGCATGTTCTGAAAATCACTTTTTCGTAAAGTGATTTGAAATCACTGAAAATGTGTTCTGTGCACAAAAATTATTGAAATCTCGTGATTTAAAACCGGTCATCTAACAGCCTAATGATTTCAAATCACTTAGAGTTTTTTAAGCATTTTTCAAACTCTTCTAATAAAATTATTACATACACTTAAAATTAATTGTTCTGTATTTGTTTTTGAAATAAAACTAACTATTTTACACAGAAAAAACTTAAAATTTAATAATTTAGTAAGACATATTTTTTTTGCGGACCATTTTTTTTAGATATGTTTACATTTTTCGTGATTTACTTTTACTTTTTAGTAGTCAATGCAAAGAAAATCAGCTGTAGAACAATTAAAATCTATTGGAATTATATTATCAATCGAGTAATTATTGAAAATATTGTTTGAATATTTTGTCATTCTGAAAAAAATTGTAATAGAGAAAACTACAATTTAATAAACTATTTTTAAACTTTCTTTAAATATTAAATAATTGCTGGTTTATTTGTTTTTCTAATAAGAGGTTATTGGCCCAGTATAAAAATAAAAAACATCCAAATTCAAACCACCATAGCGTATACTCCCCAGCAGAATGGGATATCTGAAAGGTTTAATAGAACTGCAACTGAAAAATTAAGAGCCATGTTGTTACAGTCTGGAATTCCAAAATATTTGTGGAATGAAGCTGCATATAACGCCGTTTATATAATTAATAGAATTCCTACGAGAGCTATTGACGGTTCCAAAACGCCTGCTGAATTATGGTTTGGTACAATGCCTAAATTAGATAAACTCAAAGTTTTCGGATGAAAAGCGTTTGCATGGATCCCTAATCCAAAGCGAAAGAAATTGGATTCAAAAAGTACAAAAACGGTAATGGTTGGATACAGCCCCAATGGATATCGACTGTGGGAAATCGAAACTAAAAAAATTATTCTGTCGAGAGATGTAAAATTTGATGAAGATTGTTTCTCTTACAAAAATATGGACGAGCAAGTTTCAAAGCCAACAATAATTGTAAGAAGTCACGAGCCAGAAGGGGAAGATGGTAATGCTGTAACTTCTGAAATTGGTGAAAAAACACAACACCGGAAGATGTATCCATATTTGAATTACTTACTAGTGAAGAAGAAGATAAAAAGGAAAATGAAAATTTAAGGAAAAGTTCAAGAATAAGTCGTTTACCTAGTGAATTTTTTGATTACATTACTGGCCACCAAGCTGACGTCCGACTCAAAAATATTCCCGAAACATATGCTAAGATATTTAACAGAGATGATTCCGATAAATGGCAAGCAGCAGTTAATGATGAATTGAGTTCAATGACGAAAAATCATGTTTGGGACATAGTTAAACCTCCACCAGAAGCAAAATTATTAAAGTCAAAGTGGGTTTTTAAAATTAAGGAAGATAGCGAAGGAGTCAGGTCTTCTTCTTCTTCTTCTTCTTCTTCTTCTCTTCTTTCTATTCTAACATTCCTCCTCCTCTTCTTTTCTTTACTCTATACATTTCTACTACTTCCTCTATCAAGGCATCGCAATGGGCCATATTGGTCTCTGGGTGAAGGTGTGAGGTGACTCACACCAGCCTTCGTACCTACCTACCTACCTAGCGAAGGAAATCCAACAAAGTTCAAGGCCCGGTTAGTTGTTAAGGGGTTTCTTTAAAAATATGGTATCGACTATTCAGAAATTTATGCTCCAGTAGCTAAGTTAACAACAATTAGAATTGTTCTTGTTCTTGGTGTATACAGAGGTTACCATTTCCATCAACTTGATGTAAAAACGGCATTTTTACATGGCAACTTGAAAGAGACACTATATATGGCAATTCCTGAAGGTGTAAAAGTCGATAAAAATTTATCCTGCAAGTTAATAAAATCACTATATGGGCTTAAACAAGCACTGAAATGCTGGAACGAAAAGTTCAAAAATTTTTTACTTTCCCTTGGGTTCATAAGGTCTAAACATGATTATTGCCTTTATGTTAAGAAAAATGATCGTGAATCGAATATTTTAATCCTTATTTTATATGTGGATGATTTACTGATTGTGGGTAATAATCTAAAAAGCATCAGTAAACTTAAAGAAAATCTCTCCAAGCTGTTTGAAATGACGGATTGTGGACCACTTAAGTTTTTCCTAGGTATGAATTTTAATTTTGAAAGTGGAAATCTGCAAATATTCCAACAATCAAGTATAGCAAAAATATTAAAGAAATTCGGAATGGAAGAATGTAATGTGGTTAAGTCCCCAATGGAAGAAGGTTTGCAGTTAAAAAATAATGATTTGATATCAAGTACTGCTCATCCATATCGAGAATTATTAGGGAGTTTATTGTATTTAATGCTTTGCTCAAGACCTGATATATGTTTTCAAGTTGGATACTTAAGTCGTTTCCAACAGAATCCATCTGAAACACACTGGCAACATCTAAAGCGCGTTGTAAGATATTTAAAAGGAACAATGGAAGCAAAACTACATTTTAAGAAGTCCTCAAACCAGCCAATTATGGGGTTTGCTGATGCAGATTGGGCATCAGATAAAGTAGACAGGAAATCTGTTAGCGGATATATATTCCAAGTTTATGGTTGCACTGTATCATGGTGTAGTAAGAAACAGCAAACAGTGACCACTTCTTCTTCAGAAGCCGAATACGTAGCTTTGAGCCTAGCAACAACTGAAGCAATTTGGATTTATGGTGTTATGAAAGATTTGAGAGAAGTTGAAAAATATGCTGTAAAAATATTTGAAGACAATAGAGGCTGTATTGGGATGGCTAATAACCTTGAGAGCAAAAGGGCAAAACATATAGATATTAAACATCATTTCGTGAGAGAAAATATTATAAATGGCAATATAACTCTTGAGCATGTTAGTACTGAGTTCCAGTTAGCAGATTTGTTTACGAAATCATTAGATGCCAATCGATTTGCAAAATTACGAAAAGATATTGGATTATTCGATTGAGAGGGGATATTGGAATTATATTATCAATCGAGTAATTATTGAAAATATTTTTTGAATATTTTGTCATTCTGAAAAAAATTGTAAAAGAGAAAACTACAATTCAATAAACTATTTTTAAACTTTCTTTTCATATTAAATAATTGCTGGTCTATTTGTTTTTCTAATAAGAAAATCACTACTAAAAATTAAAAATCTCGTGATTTTCAGGACACTAAAATATTCCTCCCGTGATTTCAAAATCGTGCGTGATTTAAAATCACCGTGATTTCAGAACATGCCTGATAATCTTGAAATTAAATTTTTATACCCTCCACCACCATAAGTGGTGAATATAAGTTTGTCATTCCGTGTGTAACACTCAGAAATATTCATCTCAGACCCAACAAAGTATATATATCCTTGACCCTTATGGAATTCTAAGTCGATTTAGCTATGTCCCTGTGTCTGTGTAAAAAACTGTCACGTGCAAAAGTCACAACCAAAATCAAAAGAGTTTACAAAAAACCGTTCGCATATAAGATTGGAATATTAATACAAAATTCGGCAAAAATTAGTGCCATGTAAAAAGAAATCGCACAACGAAATCCAAATCCAAAATTCACTTACATCTATATATATAAAAGAGTAACGTGACTGACTGACTGATTCATTCGCACAGCCCAAACCGCTAAAGCAAGAAACTTGAAATTCGGGTAATGGGTTCCTTTAACAACATGTAGATCCACTAAGAAGGGATTTTTGGAAATTCGGTCGTTAAGGGGGACAAATGGGGCAAAAACGGGTAAAACCAGTACCTCTATATCTCCAAAACAAATAAACTTAGAAATAATATTTTAAATGCGTCCGCCTTTAATCAAAAAAAGAGCCGACAGGTGTCTGGTACTTTTTTGAAAAAAAAAAAAATAAAAAAAATATAAAATATCTTCCATCAAAAAAGAACCCAGAACATGCTATTCACGACTCAAATATAAAGGTGTAAAAAGGGCCAAATTCAGTACACTTATATTGGTAATTTTTTGAAATTCATTCCTACTATTCTATTCTCGCAAACTATGCATCTGATCATGTTATTATCTTCGGCAAAGTTGTTGTGCATGATCACGGAAATGTTTCTGACTTTAACGCCCACTTTTTTTAAATTGATTATTTGCTTCTGCATGGATTTTTACAGATTTACTTCAAACAAGTTGTATACACATCTTACTGAAGGCGATGTAAAAACAAAAATGATATGTGCCACGCCCACTTCCATGCCCCATCTCAAAAAATAAATGTTTGTATGTATGTCCTTTATAGAATCGTAAACTATGTGTTTGATCATTTGATTATCTTTGGCAAAGTTGTGCATGAACCCGGGAAGGTTTCTGAATTGGTATGAACACGCCTACTCTAACGCCCACTTTTTAAATTAATTACAACGCCTGCTGGGAAGGCCAGACCGCTGGACCGATCTTACTAAAACTTTGACGGGATATAACTAAGACTCCGGCGTGACTAAGAATACTTTTTTCGACCGCCTACTTTTTTTCAAAATGAACAAAATCAATAAAATTACTCAAAAGGAATTGAATATTTGTGTAATGCCTATCTTTCAAATCTAGTACGTACATATACATCTGGTATAGATATTGTTACCAGGTTAAAATTCGACACAAATAATTCTTAGAAATATATAAATTGTTTTACTAAAATGGTCATAGCTCCCATATAAGGATCACATCCAAAAAAGTAATCTTTATATATATCTTATAAATATTGGTATCGACTCAAAATTTTACATAGATCATTTGCATATACACAAAAATAATTCTACAGAATTTTGTGAATTTCGGTCCATAATTAACCGTATCCCCCATATAAAGCTCTCTTTCGAAAATCACTTCAATACTTATAAATCTCTTATATATAACGGCACTGATCCAAAATTTTACATATGTAGATCATTTACATAAGTATACACAAAAATCATATTACAGAAATTTGCGAATTTCGGTCCATATTTGACCATATTCAAAATATAAATAACGATACCGATCCAAAATTTTACACGTAACATTTATATGTATGCCAAAATCAAACTGCTGGATTTTGAAAATATCGGTCCATACTTGGCCATATCCTCTATATAATGTCCACTTCCGAAATTTCTGTTATACTAATATGTATCTTAAATGTACTCATATCCTCCATGTGTCTCTAAATTACACTCCAGATTGTTATGAAAATCAAACAAACTCTCTAATTAATTACTTCAATTTCAAATGATCAAAATTAGATAAAATGTCTAAACATTTGAAATGAATTACATATGTTCGTAAAATTGTCTTTCAAACAATATATAAAATGCTAAGATATTAGTATTAAAAATACTAAATAAGGATATTCAGTCCTATAACCAGTGTAGTTTATGCATTTCTCGTTATATTTAGGTAGAGGGCATATAGGATTCGGCACAGCCGAATATTGCACTCTAACTTGTTTTATACTAATGTCGCTAGTATGGGAGTTGCATTCCGAAATTCAAACCTTAAAGGTTTTGATACACAACAATATCTGTAGGCGACCTTCTGAAATAGAAATAATTTATATTATTGTATTTCTAAGGATATCGGATATTTTATTTAAATATTCTGATATTATTGTGAGTATTTTAACGTTAAATTAAGTATACCAAGGTTTTTATATAAGGGAGATATTTTTGTTAGTTAGTTCTGGTATGACATCGTTGATTAATTTTTTTTATACCCTTCACCTTCATGAGAAGGGTATATATAAGTTTGTCATTCCGTTTGTAATTTCTACAATATAATTTTCCGACCCTATAAAGTATATATATTGTGGATCCTTCTAGATAGCGGAGTCGATTAAGCCATGTCCGTCTGTATGTCTGTCTGAATGTTGAAATCAATTTTCTGAAGTCCCCAAATATCTTCGGGATCCAAATCTGTAGCATGTAACCTTTCAGATTTGCGATAATTTGCTGTACAATGGGTTTAATGGCTTCAGCATGCAATTTGTGTCCAGCTTCTTGCTCGTCGGCTAATGGGGGAATTCGGGGCCATTATTTATCCCAAGTATGACTTTTGCTACAGAAACTATTTTAATCGTGCATGCTGTGGTTTTCATAATAAGAATGGATAGATAGGACAGAACGCGAAATGAAATTAGAAATTATAGCCTTCCGAAGAGCTTACCCTGTGCGTATTTGATAACCTTACGCCAAACACCCACCCAACCTTGATCATGAACAACCTTTCCAAATCGTAAATACATGATCCCTTTACTAACAACCTATTTACCTAGACCCTTGGAAATCAAAACAAATGCTTTTAGAATTTCATTATAAGATTCAAAAATTTATTACCAATATAATTCATACAACATGCAAGTATTTTTTATACTGTATCATTTTTAACTTCGAAATGTGTAAATAAAAAAATAATTTATTCAAAATTTTTATGGATCTAGATAGCATGGAGTTTAAACAAACCAAAAATTAACTACTAAATATTTATAATATAAAAATTACACCAAAATAATTTTAATGCAGCTGTACAAAAACGGTAATGGTTGGATACAGCCCCAATGGATATCGACTGTGGGAAATCGAAACTAAAAAAATGATTCTGTCGAGAGATGTAAAATTTGATGAAGATTGTTTCTCTTACAAAAATATGGACGAGCAAGTTTCAAAGCCAACAATAATTGTAAGAAGTCACGAGCCAGAAGGGGAAGATGGTAATGCTGTAACTTCTGAAATTGGTGAAAAAACACAACACCGGAAGATGTATCCATATTTGAATTACTTACTAGTGAAGAAGAAGATAAAAAGGAAAATGAAAATTTAAGGAAAAGTTCAAGAATAAGTCGTTTACCTAGTGAATTTTTTGATTACATTACTGGCCACCAAGCTGACGTCCGACTCAAAAATATTCCCGAAACATATGCTAAGATATTTAACAGAGATGATTCCGATAAATGGCAAGCAGCAGTTAATGATGAATTGAGTTCAATGACGAAAAATCATGTTTGGGACATAGTTAAACCTCCACCAGAAGCAAAATTATTAAAGTCAAAGTGGGTTTTTAAAATTAAGGAAGATAGCGAAGGAAATCCAACAAAGTTCAAGGCCCGGTTAGTTGTTAAGGGGTTTCTTTAAAAATATGGTATCGACTATTCAGAAATTTATGCTCCAGTAGCTAAGTTAACAACAATTAGAATTGTTCTTGTTCTTGGTGTATACAGAGGTTACCATTTCCATCAACTTGATGTAAAAACGGCATTTTTACATGGCAACTTGAAAGAGACACTATATATGGCAATTCCTGAAGGTGTAAAAGTCGATAAAAATTTATCCTGCAAGTTAATAAAATCACTATATGGGCTTAAACAAGCACTGAAATGCTGGAACGAAAAGTTCAAAAATTTTTTACTTTCCCTTGGGTTCATAAGGTCTAAACATGATTATTGCCTTTATGTTAAGAAAAATGATCGTGAATCGAATATTTTAATCCTTATTTTATATGTGGATGATTTACTGATTGTGGGTAATAATCTAAAAAGCATCAGTAAACTTAAAGAAAATCTCTCCAAGCTGTTTGAAATGACGGATTGTGGACCACTTAAGTTTTTCCTAGGTATGAATTTTAATTTTGAAAGTGGAAATCTGCAAATATTCCAACAATCAAGTATAGCAAAAATATTAAAGAAATTCGGAATGGAAGAATGTAATGTGGTTAAGTCCCCAATGGAAGAAGGTTTGCAGTTAAAAAATAATGATTTGATATCAAGTACTGCTCATCCATATCGAGAATTATTAGGGAGTTTATTGTATTTAATGCTTTGCTCAAGACCTGATATATGTTTTCAAGTTGGATACTTAAGTCGTTTCCAACAGAATCCATCTGAAACACACTGGCAACATCTAAAGCGCGTTGTAAGATATTTAAAAGGAACAATGGAAGCAAAACTACATTTTAAGAAGTCCTCAAACCAGCCAATTATGGGGTTTGCTGATGCAGATTGGGCATCAGATAAAGTAGACAGGAAATCTGTTAGCGGATATATATTCCAAGTTTATGGTTGCACTGTATCATGGTGTAGTAAGAAACAGCAAACAGTGACCACTTCTTCTTCAGAAGCCGAATACGTAGCTTTGAGCCTAGCAACAACTGAAGCAATTTGGATTTATGGTGTTATGAAAGATTTGAGAGAAGTTGAAAAATATGCTGTAAAAATATTTGAAGACAATAGAGGCTGTATTGGGATGGCTAATAACCTTGAGAGCAAAAGGGCAAAACATATAGATATTAAACATCATTTCGTGAGAGAAAATATTATAAATGGCAATATAACTCTTGAGCATGTTAGTACTGAGTTCCAGTTAGCAGATTTGTTTACGAAATCATTAGATGCCAATCGATTTGCAAAATTACGAAAAGATATTGGATTATTCGATTGAGAGGGGATATTGGAATTATATTATCAATCGAGTAATTATTGAAAATATTTTTTGAATATTTTGTCATTCTGAAAAAAATTGTAAAAGAGAAAACTACAATTCAATAAACTATTTTTAAACTTTCTTTTCATATTAAATAATTGCTGGTCTATTTGTTTTTCTAATAAGAAAATCACTACTAAAAATTAAAAATCTCGTGATTTTCAGGACACTAAAATATTCCTCCCGTGATTTCAAAATCGTGCGTGATTTAAAATCACCGTGATTTCAGAACATGCCTGATAATCTTGAAATTAAATTTTTATACCCTCCACCACCATAAGTGGTGAATATAAGTTTGTCATTCCGTGTGTAACACTCAGAAATATTCATCTCAGACCCAACAAAGTATATATATCCTTGACCCTTATGGAATTCTAAGTCGATTTAGCTATGTCCCTGTGTCTGTGTAAAAAACTGTCACGTGCAAAAGTCACAACCAAAATCAAAAGAGTTTACAAAAAACCGTTCGCATATAAGATTGGAATATTAATACAAAATTCGGCAAAAATTAGTGCCATGTAAAAAGAAATCGCACAACGAAATCCAAATCCAAAATTCACTTACATCTATATATATAAAAGAGTAACGTGACTGACTGACTGATTCATTCGCACAGCCCAAACCGCTAAAGCAAGAAACTTGAAATTCGGGTAATGGGTTCCTTTAACAACATGTAGATCCACTAAGAAGGGATTTTTGGAAATTCGGTCGTTAAGGGGGACAAATGGGGCAAAAACGGGTAAAACCAGTACCTCTATATCTCCAAAACAAATAAACTTAGAAATAATATTTTAAATGCGTCCGCCTTTAATCAAAAAAAGAGCCGACAGGTGTCTGGTACTTTTTTGAAAAAAAAAAAAATAAAAAAAATATAAAATATCTTCCATCAAAAAAGAACCCAGAACATGCTATTCACGACTCAAATATAAAGGTGTAAAAAGGGCCAAATTCAGTACACTTATATTGGTAATTTTTTGAAATTCATTCCTACTATTCTATTCTCGCAAACTATGCATCTGATCATGTTATTATCTTCGGCAAAGTTGTTGTGCATGATCACGGAAATGTTTCTGACTTTAACGCCCACTTTTTTTAAATTGATTATTTGCTTCTGCATGGATTTTTACAGATTTACTTCAAACAAGTTGTATACACATCTTACTGAAGGCGATGTAAAAACAAAAATGATATGTGCCACGCCCACTTCCATGCCCCATCTCAAAAAATAAATGTTTGTATGTATGTCCTTTATAGAATCGTAAACTATGTGTTTGATCATTTGATTATCTTTGGCAAAGTTGTGCATGAACCCGGGAAGGTTTCTGAATTGGTATGAACACGCCTACTCTAACGCCCACTTTTTAAATTAATTACAACGCCTGCTGGGAAGGCCAGACCGCTGGACCGATCTTACTAAAACTTTGACGGGATATAACTAAGACTCCGGCGTGACTAAGAATACTTTTTTTCGACCGCCTACTTTTTTTCAAAATGAACAAAATCAATAAAATTACTCAAAAGGAATTGAATATTTGTGTAATGCCTATCTTTCAAATCTAGTACGTACATATACATCTGGTATAGATATTGTTACCAGGTTAAAATTCGACACAAATAATTCTTAGAAATATATAAATTGTTTTACTAAAATGGTCATAGCTCCCATATAAGGATCACATCCGAAAAAGTAATCTTTATATATATCTTATAAATATTGGTATCGACTCAAAATTTTACATAGATCATTTGCATATACACAAAAATAATTCTACAGAATTTTGTGAATTTCGGTCCATAATTAACCATATCCCCCATTTAAAGCTCTCTTTCGAAAATCACTTCAATACTTATAAATCTCTTATATATAACGGCACTGATCCAAAATTTTACATATGTAGATCATTTACATAAGTATACACAAAAATCATATTACAGAAATTTGCGAATTTCGGTCCATATTTGACCATATTCAAAATATAAATAACGATACCGATCCAAAATTTTACACGTAACATTTATATGTATGCCAAAATCAAACTGCTGGATTTTGAAAATATCGGTCCATACTTGGCCATATCCTCTATATAATGTCCACTTCCGAAATTTCTGTTATACTAATATGTATCTTAAATGTACTCATATCCTCCATGTGTCTCTAAATTACACTCCAGATTGTTATGAAAATCAAACAAACTCTCTAATTAATTACTTCAATTTCAAATGATCAAAATTAGATAAAATGTCTAAACATTTGAAATGAATTACATATGTTCGTAAAATTGTCTTTCAAACAATATATAAAATGCTAAGATATTAGTATTAAAAATACTAAATAAGGATATTCAGTCCTATAACCAGTGTAGTTTATGCATTTCTCGTTATATTTAGGTAGAGGGCATTTAGGATTCGGCACAGCCGAATATTGCACTCTAACTTGTTTTATACTAATGTCGCTAGTATGGGAGTTGCATTCCCAAATTCAAACCTTAAAGGTTTTGATACACAACAATATCTGTAGGCGACCTTCTGAAATAGAAATAATTTATATTATTGTATTTCTAAGGATATCGGATATTTTAATTAAATATTCTGATATTATTGTGAGTATTTTAACGTTAAATTAAGTATACCAAGGTTTTTATATAAGGGAGATATTTTTGTTAGTTAGTTCTGGTATGACATCGTTGATTAATTTTTTTTATACCCTTCACCTTCATGAGAAGGGTATATATAAGTTTGTCATTCCGTTTGTAATTTCTACAATATAATTTTCCGACCCTATAAAGTATATATATTGTGGATCCTTCTAGATAGCGGAGTCGATTAAGCCATGTCTGTATGTCTGTCTGAATGTTGAAATCAATTTTCTGAAGTCCCCAAATATCTTCGGGATCCAAATCTGTAGCATGTAACCTTTCAGATTTGCGATAATTTGCTGTACAATGGGTTTAATGGCTTCAGCATGCAATTTGTGTCCAGCTTCTTGCTCGTCGGCTAATGAGGGAATTCGGGGCCATTATTTATCCCAAGTATGACTTTTGCTACAGAAACTATTTTAATCGTGCATGCTGTGGTTTTCATAATAAGAATGGATAGATAGGACAGAACGCGAAATGAAATTAGAAATTATAGCCTTCCGAAGAGCTTACCCTGTGCGTATTAGATAACCTTACGCCAAACACCCACCCAACCTTGATCATGAACAACCTTTCCAAATCGTAAATACATGATCCCTTTACTAACAACCTATTTACCTAGACCCTTGGAAATCAAAACAAATGCTTTTAGAATTTCATTATAAGATTCAAAAATTTATTACCAATATAATTCATACAACATGCAAGTATTTTTTATACTGTATCATTTTTAACTTCGAAATGTGTAAATAAAAAAATAATTTATTCAAAATTTTTATGGATCTAGATAGCATGGAGTTTAAACAAACCAAAAATTAACTACTAAATATTTATAATATAAAAATTACACCAAAATAATTTTAATGTTGTAAATTTGCAAAAATATAAATTTAATTTTCAATTCTTTTCAATTCTATTTAAATTTCAATTTAAAAGCTTGATAAATCATAGACTATAAATAAAACTATAATAAAATTTAAATGAAAATTTGCAAGAAGAAAATAGAACACACAAAAAAATAAATGCACGAAACTGGATTCACCAATCTTTGCAAAGTGTATATTTTGACCTTAAGAAATTTTATTAGGTTTATTTGCATTCATAAATCAAAGTTTTACGATAATACTACTAATGTTTATTTTCATGTTAAATCGAATGTCAATTATTTTATTCACTTTCGATTAAATATTTATTTTTTTTTCTTTTATTAGACAACAATTTAAAATATCAAATTTGCTGGTATTTTAAGACTGAGAAAAAAAACAACAAAGCTGAATAAATTTACACCACACTTTGGTAAAAAAAATTTCTAACGGCATAAATTTCATAAAGTACATTGAACTTTGCAAATCAAGTGATACCGTTAGATTTCAAGTAATTAATTACAATAATATTAATAATTTAACAACTTTAACATTTTTATCTAACATTTTTGGTATTATTTGGCATGTTTTGGAATTTCCGATACGAATTTTACCTAAAATTTTCAAAATTTTTGCTCTACGCTGATAACTCTATATTTGTCTTCTCAGCACTTAACATTCAATATCACGTTAAAAATAGCAGATATTTTTAACAGTTCATATTTATCGGTTCATAACATTAGTGTAGCTTAACTTACAAAATGTAATGAACATTTAATGTAAAGCAATAGCAGAAATAATAATGATATGAAATGTTAAGAAACAAATAGAGATTTATACGTTGACAAATTCTTCGTTAAATACATATGTACATATTTCTAAACAAAAAATATGGAAATAGAACTTACATACATTGGTATTGGTGATCCATCGATGAAAGTACTTTCACTGGAACTCTGATGACCAATTTTGAAGGAAATAGATATGGGGTGGAATTTAATGTTGTTTTTTTCGGTTTTGTTTTTTTTTCTTCTTAAGTTAAAATGTTTAATTTTTTTTTAATTCAAATATTATTTAGTTAAATATTTGATTTATGTTTGTAAAATAATTCTTTAGTAAAATTGGTTGTCTTTGTTTGTTTAAATTCTTTTTTTTTCAGACTCATTTAAGCTCTCAACATATGTTAATATTACAATCAAACTTTAAATTCGAAGTTACCTACATGTATATATTTTACATTTTTTTTCTTTTTTTTTTTTTTAATAGGTATTACACATTTTGTGTAGACAAATATATGTACGTTTGTTTTATTCTTTCGATTAAACAAGTTTTTGTTGAGTTTCTTGCTTTTAGTTATTTCTTCATTTGATTTACACTTCTTTTTATTTTAATACAACCAACGCGGTTAAACAATTACAAAAAAAAAGACTTAATGTTATCGTTTATAAAGAAACTCAAAATATACACTTGGAGCAAAAAGAAGAATACCACGATTTCGACTTAAATATGGAAAATTAAGTGTCATTAACAAAATCACTAGATAATTTGGATTTATTCAGAATAATAAAAAATAACTATTTAACGGGGCAAGACAATTAATTCCAAATTCTTGCAAATTCCTTTGTTACAATATTAATTTATAGACATATATGTGCAATTTCCCAGTTCCAAAATTTTCCTCATGGTGATAATAGATTAAGTAACTTTCCTGTGATATTAAGATTTAGAATACTTATGTAGTGATTGTTTTTCCCTTCTTTCCTTCTTTTTTTTTCCTTTTTCTCAAATTATGTTCATGTCCTCAATTTTGCTCGATTCCTGGGATTGTTTCCTCCTCTTGTTAATATTTGATTCCCTTGAAGCAGTGTCGAGTAATCGATCAGGAGCCAACTTTTATATGTATCGTGTATGAAAACGAAATCTTGGAAATCCGTGTCCACAGTTAGCACCGTGACATGTGCAAATAACGAAACATACAAAAGAGTTATGTTAGAGATAATTTCGAGATCAAACATAACCTCCCTTCAAATCACAAATTGTCAGTATGCGATTTTCAAGTTTTCTTATGATAAGACTTTGCAGAGTCTCGGTAATATTCAAAAAAAAATCAAAATGTGAGGTTAAAATTTGCTCTTGTTTATTAAAAGAAAAAGAAGAAGCCAATGCCAAAAAAAGTTTGACGCGATCTCGTCTTTTATACCCCCAAGCCATCTCATGGAAAATTTACGTTAGCACTAACACATTGGCATGAAACACCTCTACATCAATATAGAATTAGGAAAATTAAACTTCAACCAACTTCACACCAAATACCCGCACTGTATTACCATTTGTTCAATTCTTTGACGCTATGCACTATGGGACCAAAAATTCTGATTTTTTTTTCTAGTTGAACAAAAATTAGATAGTCATTTCAGAAATATCTAATAATATACAATTATTCTAACAGAACTTAATTGTAAAAACAGACTTGTAACAATATATAACCAGATTTTGGGAATATCACTTGTTTAAAGTATTTATTTTTGGAAACTATACAATAGCTAAATTTAAGCTATCGAATAAAATGTGGTCGCTACATGTACTCTACAAATCTTCAATAATTCTGTCAGACATGCTTTCGAAAAGTTTTCTATTTAAAATCAGCAAAATTGGTTTAGGCCAACCAAAGTTATGGACCAATATGTGCCCCGATAGACTAGGCGATAGTATGCCGGACTATCAGTCAGAGGGTTGCGGGTTCGATTCCCGCCAAAGACTCTGGGTGTTTTCTGCAGACAAGCCAAAAGGCTTCGCAGTTTGTGTTTGTTAAAAAAAAAAAAAAAACCTCCATAAAAATTTGATATTTTTTGTCCATTTTATTGCAATATTTTGAAATATATTGCAGATAATAGCATGCAATTTTGTATACGTTGTTTTTATTATAAAAGAAGAAAGTGTGCGGAAAATAGTAAGAATCGGTCCATGGTTTCTCATATTTTTCCCATACAAAAATTTTCCCGAAATATTTTCTCAATTATACATAAATGCCTATAAAATTGGAATATCAAGACAAAATTCAGCAAAAATAAGTTTTATGCAAAAAGAAATCGCAAAACGAAATTTTTTTTAGTTCGGTCCATGTTTGACCATAGACCCCATATAATGTCCACTTCCAAAATTCACTTAACTACGTATAAAACAGATATAAATAATGTTAAACGGCTAAAGTTTGACAGAAATAATCTCTATAGGCAAATGAATTGTTGTAATAAATTTTATGGTAGTCGGCCCAGAATTGGTCATAGCTTCCATACAAGGATCACATCTGAAAAAGACATTTATCCCTATATATATTGTTGCACAGATCATTTACATATACACAAAAATCATCCCACAAAATTTTGTGAATTTCGGTCTATTTTTAACCGTATGCCCCAAATAAGGCTACTAATCCAAAATTTTACACGGATCATTTACATACATACCTAAATCAAACTGATGGATTTTGAGAATATCGGTCCATATTTGACTATATCCCCCACATAAGGTCCACTCCCGAAATTCACGTTAATACTAATATATATCTCATATATACCATTATTATGTTGAAACTCGACGTGAAATACCCTCATATGCATGAAAATAACTGTTCCAAAATTTAAGAAGATCGGCCCATAATTTGTCATAGTTGCCATATAAGAACCATTTCCAAATAAAACAAAAAAATTCTGGTCAAAAATAATCTATATTCGGTCCATATTTTCTAATCATGAGATATATCGTTGGAGAGGTATTTTTAATACCTTTTATTTAATGTATTACAAATTATCAGACACCCAGCAGTTCCCGAGATATAGGCCTATATATTTTCAACTTCACGTGCCCGCCCCCTCGAAAATTGGCGTGACCGCCAACAAATTTTTTTTTGCTGGCATCTCCTCTAAAAGCCCTATTGACGAAGTTTTTTTTTTTATACCCTACACCACAATAGTTAGGAGGGTATATTGGATTTGTGCTGATGTTTGTAACGCCCAGAAATATTGGTCCAACACCCACTTTAAAGTATACCGATCGGCTCAGAATCACTTTCTGAGTCGATTTAACGATGACCGTCCGTCTGTCTGGCTGTCCATGTAAAGCTTGTGCGCAGAGTACAGGTCGCAATTTTGAAGATCTTTCGATAAAATTTGGTACGTGGTTTTTTTTCGGCCCAAGGGTGGATGGGATTGAAACTGGTGGAAATCGGTCCATTATTTCACCTGGCCATCATACAAATGTCTTCCCGAAATTGGGGTTTATCGGTCATAAATCTTTGAATTATGCAAGTATTCTAACAAATTTCACCACAAATAAGTCATAAATGAAGGTAAATCACATCTACAAATTTTGTAAAGATCGGTCCATAATTAGTCGTAGCTCCCATATAAGGCCCACTTCCGAAAATCATTTAAAAGAGCATAAGCTCTTAAAAATATTGGTATCCAAAAATAAAATTGAACACAAATATGTTTTGTACATATACATATAATATGGTAGAATTGCATGACGATCGGTCCATAATTAGTCGTAGCTCCCATATAAGGCCCACTTTCGAAAATCACTCAAAAGAGCATAACTCTTTTAAAAATGTTGGTATCCAAATAATATTGAACACAAATATGATTCGTATATATGTATATATATATAATATGGTAGAAGTTTATGATGATCGGTCCATAATTAGTCGTAGCTCCCATATAAGGCCCACTTCCGAAAATCACTTAAAAGAGCATAACTCTCTTCAAAATGTTGGTATCCAAATAATATTGAACACAAATATGATTCGTATATATATATGTGGCATCACTGCACAACTGGCAACAGTACTAAGTACTCATACTATTGGTTAACTACATCACTACATAGACGCCTAAAAAGCGAACAGTTATTTTAACATTCCATTCTGATTAAAGAATTTTAGAAGTTAACACGTAAATTTAGATTAAAATAAAATAAATTTAATTTTACATAAAACCTCAAATTTCTTGTACCTAAATTGGTGACCCCGACGTGATTTTTTAAGAGTGCAAATTAAAAATCCGCGAAATTTTTTTTTTAAATTATTCGTGACGAGTAAATTTGCAACTTGCCGCCATATCATTCCTAACCTCGAAACATCGTTTAAAAAAATGCCTACACAAGAGAAGGAACAACAGCAGCTTGGCCCCAACGATAGTGGAATTTCGCACTCATCTGCTGGAAACGTTTCTGTCGTATACGCTAGGCTGCCGGTGCCTCAGATGTCGAGCGACAACGTGGAGGCGTGGTTCACGACCATGGAATTTTGGTTTACGGCATCCGGCATATCAGCAGACAGACAAAAAACAGCCACAGTATTAGCAGCCTTGGACCCTAACATCATATCGCAATTATCTGAAGTAATCGCGACTCTACCACAATCCGACAAATATGAATACGTTAGAGCGATAATCATAGAGCACTTTGCCGATAGCGAACAGCGACGCCTAAATCGACTATTATCTGAGCTGCCACTAGGTGACAGAAAGCATATTTTGAGATGAAACGTGTCGCAGGTACAACAATTGGGGATGCAGCTTTAAAAGGTCTCTGGACAAAACGTTTGCCCGAAATTATACCACCTGTTGTTGCAGCCTCGTCAGACTCCACTGCCGAATTCACGAGAATTGCAGATTCTGTACTAGACGCTATGACACCAAATCAAGTCCATCGAATCCAAGCTCAACCAGCAAGCGAAATCGACGCACTGAAAGCAGCCATAGACAACTTAGGCAAGAAATTTGAAAGGTTTTCAACACGACTCAGCAGTTCGGTAGTTCGTGCATCTTCATCATCATCTTCTTCCGATTGACTCAGCAAGCCGGTGAAAGATAATGGCGACGTCTCCACCAAACGCAACATTTTTCGCCTACAGATTAAAGAAGCGAATTCAGACAGACATTTCCTTGTAGACAGTGGTGCCGACGTATCCGATCTCCCTTTGTCTGCGAGGTCACCAGACATTCGTCCTACCGCCGTTCTATTGTACGCCGCCAACGGTTCGCCTATTAAGGTAATCGGAGAAAAGCGTACCAAACTCGACCTCGGCCTACGCCGACATTTTGATTGGCCATTCATAATTGCAGACGTCACATCACCGATTATCGGATCCGACTTTATTAAGCATTACGACTTGCTTATCGACCTACGTCGCAACCGCCTTATCGACAATGCTACTGGTCTCGTGACACCACTTACACACACGCCTCAAAGCACGGCACCAAACATAAAGACCTTTGATGCGAATTTTCCTTTCGCAGACATGATACATCAGTTTTCGGGCATTACGAAACTTAAGTCATATGGTGCAAAGACAAAATCCAGCATTTTCCACAGAATAGAAACTTCAGGCCAACCCGTCTTTTGCCGCCCTCGCTGCCTCTCGCCGGAGAAGCTTGCCGCCGCCAAAGCTGAATTTTAATGTTTGATGAAAGCAGGTATCTGTCAACCATCGAACAGTAACTGGTCCAGCCCACTTCATCTCGTAAAAAAGAACGACGATTCATGGAGACCTTGTGGCGACTACCGTGCCTTGAATGCGCAGACACTACCTGACAGATACCCCCTGCCGTACTTGACAGATCGCATCGAATTTGCAAGGTAAGAAAATATTTTCTAAAATTGACCTGCAAAAGGCTTTCCACCAGGTGCCGATTCACCCCAATGACATTCCAAAAACTGCGATCAGTACTCCATTTGGCCTATATGAATTTAAATTTATGACATTTGGGTTATGCAACGCCGCCCAAACGTTCCAAAGGCTCATCGATGAGGTGCTACGAGGACTAAATTTCGTCTTCCCGTACATCGATGACATTTGTGTTGCATCGCCTACGCCAGAGCAACACCGCCGTGACCTGATCGAAGTTTTCACGCGCCTTCGCGAAAACAACCTCGCCATCAACCTTAAAAAGTGCGAGTTCGGGAAAAACGAAATAGAATTCCTCGGGCATTTGGTTAACGCCGATGGTATTCGCCCCTTACCGGAAAAGGTGGAAGCCATCCGAAACTTTCCAAAGCCTAAAGTGGCGCAAGAATTAAAAAGGTTTATAGCGATGGTAAATTTTTATAGGAAATTCCTACCACATGCAGTCTCATACCAAATGCAATTACAACAACTTGTTTTTGGAAATAAAAAGAACGACCGCACCCCCTGGAGTGGAATCCGTCCGCAGACGCTGCTTTCGAACGCTGCAAAAATGAATTAGCTAATGTAACCCTATTAGCACACCCTGCAGTGGAAGCCGAATTGGCCATTTTTACAGACGCCTCAGATACAGCCGTGGGGGCCGCCCTACATCAGATAGTTGATGGTAATCTCCAACCTCTAGCGTTTTATTCGAAAAAATTGACAAATACTCAACAAAAATACTCCACATATGATCGGGAACTGACAGCTATGTACCAAGCTCTGGTTCATTTCCGATACATGGTCGAAGGAAGAAGATGTCACATTGTTACCGACCATCGCCCGCTCATTTTTTGCCTTTCACCAAAAACTCGAGAAAGCCACACCTTGAAGAATCCGGCAGCTGCAATTCACCACTGATATCCGCCATTTGCCCGGCCTGGCAAACGTTACAGCTGGCGCCCTTTCGCGCCTTTACTCCATAAATACAGTAGTAGAGTACTCTCAAATAGCGAAAGCCCAAAAACTAGACGAAAATCTTCAACAAATGCTTAAACGTTCAGATGGGTCAGGAAGGACTGTCTTTTCGTTCGAAATTGCTTACAATGCGAACGATCTAAGATCCAGCAACATACCCGATCGACACCTGTCAAATATGAACCACCAGAGGAACGTTTTAGTCATGTAAATATAGACATCGTAGGTCCTTTTCCTTTATGCGAAGGACAGCGATACTGTCTGACCATTATCGATCACTTTACGCGTTGGCCGGAAGCTGTTCCCATCCCTGACATGTCAGCAGAGGCAAGATTCGGCGTACCTGCGCGAATAACATCTGACCGTGGCCGGCAATTCGAGTCTTCTGTTTTTGCCGAATTAATAAACACAATCGGTGCAACACATCTCCGTACTACACCATATCACCCCCAATCGAATGGCATCATTGAGAGATGGCACCGATCGCTTAAAACAGCCATTTTGTGCCACAACCCGTCAAAATGGGTACAGCACCTGCCAACAATCTTACTGGGATTACGAGTCGCCTACAAGCCAGACCTCAACGCTTCGCCGGCAGAACTAGTTTATGGTACGACCCTGGCAATCCCAGGAGAATTTCTTCAACAAAGTAGAGTTCCTGCTTCCTCCACTGATTTCGTCGCAGAGTTCCGAACGTCAATGCAAAAACTTAAACCAACCGATACAGCTCACCACACTACTCCTCGAACGTTCACCTCGAAAGACTTACAACGTTCATCTCACGTTTTTGTGCGCAACGACTCCATACGAGCATCCCTTACACATCCATATGATGGGCCATATGCAGTTCTAAAACGGTCGAGCAAATATTTTTCGATTCTCATACGAGGTCGTAAAAGCAATATCAACATTGACCGACTAAAACCTGCATTTATTTCACAAAATGATGTAAATTATGATCCATTAATTCGAAAAGTACCTCTGACAACACCTGGAAGCAGCACACAAACACAATTCCTGTCCCATCACAACAAAAATGACTCCAATATTAAAGTAACAAATACCAGTCCCTTAGAAAATACTTCACCTGAAACGCAGCAACCCATGATAACCACTAGTGGCAGAGGAGTTACGATTCCTCTAAGATTTAGGTGAGACCTCTCCAGAGGGGGGACTACTGTGGCATCACTGCACAACTGACAACAATACCAAGTACTCATACTATTGGTTAATTACATCACTACATAGACGCCTAAAAAGCGAACAGTTATTTTAACAATCCATTCTGATTAAAGCATTTTAGAAGTTAACACGTAAATTTAGATTAAAATAAAATAAATTTAATTTTACATAAAACCTCAAATTTCTTGTATCTAAATATATATATATATATATAATATGGTAGAAGTTTATGATGATCGGTTCATAATTAGTCGTAGCTCCCATATTAGGCCCACTTCCGAAAATCACTTTAACGATCATAAATTTCTTAAAAATGTTGGTCTTCAAATAAAATTTGACACAAATAAGTTTCTTATATACAGAAATAATGACACCTAATTTTATAATAGTCACTTCATAAATAGTCAAAACTCCCATATAAGACCCTCTTCGTAATTCACTTTAACCTCCATAAATCTTTTAAACGTATTTATATCGAGATAAAGATTAACACACATAATTATATATTGACGGAAGTCATGGCACTAAATTTTTGGATGATCAATCAATAATAGGTAATATCTCCCATATAGCGCCCATATCTGAAAAACTGTTTTATTAATATACTGGTATAAGTATACAGGTATTATATGGTCGGGCTTGACCGACTATACTTTCTTATTTGTTTTATACTCTGTTTGTTAAATTACACTCAAGATTATTATGAACATCAGACAAACTCTGTAAATTATGGTAAGAATTAATAGCATAGTTCTATATAACGAGTGTATTCTCAGGCGAACGATTGGTACACGGGCGAGTACGTAAACAAATGAGTTTCTATAATACACTCGTCTGACTTACGTTGCATTATTGCCAAATTATTTAATTAGATATTTTGTTTAATTTTTTCCATGTTATTGTTCAATATTTTAATTTTTAGGGGCAACCCTAGAAACCAAAATAAAAACAGCTGTGTTTTATTTACAATACAAAAAAATTTATCACCCTTGTCGTGAATAAAAATTCCCTATGAAATTTGTTCCCTTTTATTTTTTTAACATTGAATTTTAATAGGAAAATGTGAAAAGGGAACAAATTTCATGTGGAATTTTAATTCACGATAGGGGTGTATGTGAATTTTTATGCTATGAATTTTTTTAATAAATTGAATGAAAAATGTTTAAATTTATCGCAATTAACATTGAAATTGAAAGTTAAGGTAATAGACAACAGTTTATACTGTAGAAACATACGAAAATCATTTAGTTTTATTATTAATATAAAATATTGTTTTGTGATGCACACAAGCACTTATTTTTACTCGTCTGTTTTTGACAGTAGGACAATTGAAATTTCAATGTAGAAACCATTAAAAAAGATAGTCTTACGTTTTTACTCAAGAGAATTGACACTAGTGTTATAGAACCCCAAAACTAATTTTCGTACTCATTTGGGCGAAAAATTGAGTCATTTATTTAGAAACATGCCATTAATCAATTAAAAATGGTGAAAATTAGACAAAATTTCAAAATATATAAATTATGTTGGTCGTATAATTGTCTTTCAAACAATATAACGGGTGGTTAAATTTCAAGGGCCGTTTTTTACGGCGGCCTTGCTGTCGGTAAATATACATATATCTCCAGATACTCGATAATACCTCAGCCAGTTTGCAGCTCGCTTTATGGCAGAAGTCTCTGCGTGAAGAATAGAACAGAAATCAGGAAGCCTAAAGTAGAATTTGATCCCAAATTCCTCAATATAGAATCCACCACCGACTCTGTTTCCCCTCTTTGAGCCATCAGTAAAAATCCTTATTGCTCCATTGGGGATACAGAGCCCATCACCACATGAGGACCTATTCGGGATACATGTGGAGAATAACATATCGAAAGATGGTTTCGGTATGCAATAGTGGACATTACTATGATCATCCTCACAGTGTCTTGTTATAACAGAGTGACCCTGGTTTCTTTGAATCCATGAGTATGCAGCTTTAAGCCTCACAGTGGAGTTGAGAGCTAGTTGAGTTGCCATCAGATCCACTGGTAGCCAGTTCAGCGTAGTAAAAAGTGCCTTTGTTGGCGACGTTCTTACCGCGCCCGTAATCAGGATGGCACAATTCCTTAGTACACGTTCAACCGCATGTCTCTGTAAGGAATTCTCAAGCGCATGCCACCACACCAGTACCCCATAAAAAAGAATAGGCTTTACTACAGCGTTCACGATCCAATTGATACCTTTGGAGTTAATGCCCCAGGTGGTCCCAATTGCCTTTTTGCATGAATATATGGCCACATAGGCCTTATTAATCCTGTTCTGTATGTTTAACGTCCAGGATAGTTTTCTATCTAGAATGATGCCCAGGTATTTTGCACTTTCCGCAATCTTTAGTCTAATACCATTCAGTTTTGGTGGAATGAAATTGTCAATCTTATACGTCCTTGTGAAAAGTACTAGCTCCGTTTTAAGAGGGTGTATTTAGTGTACTGAGTGCTGACTCCATACATCTAGATATTGTATCAAGATATTTACCGGATATTAAAACCGCAACATCGTCTGCATACGCAACTGTCTTTATTCTCCTACTGTCCATCTCAACCAGCAAGGAATTCATAGCCAAGTTCCACAATAGAGGTGATAGGACTCCTCCTTGAGGCGTACCTCGATTGGCCACTCTGTTCACAGTAGAGCTACCAAGCGTGGCACATATGACCCTATTACCAAGTAGTATACGTATAAATTGGCAGATACTAGATCCAGCACCCAGTCTCTCCATCTCAGAAAGAATATATGATGGTCTGACGTTGTTGAAGGCCCCTTCTATGTCTAGAAAGGCAACCAGAGAGTATTCCTTGTGTCCTAGCGACTCCTCAATGGAGCCTACCAGTGAGTGTAGAGCAGTTTCCACAGACTTACCTTTGGTATAGGCATGCTGACTCGACGAAATTAGCTCAGTGGGAAGAGTCATTCTCAAGTGAATGTCAATGACCCTTTCCAGAGTCTTGAGCAAGAAAGACGATATACTAATTGCTCTATAGTCCTTAGGTCTTACCTCCTTTGGGGATGAACACAACCTTACATTTAGTCCACAGTGATGGTACATAGGTTCTAGTAATACATCCATTGTATATATTAATGAGCTAAGGAATAACAATATCCTCATTTTTCTGAAGGTCTGCTTTAATAATACCATCTGGTCCCGGTGACTTAAAAGGACCAAAGCTTTTAATCGCCCATCGTATCCTTTCACAATTTATCGGAATAGAATCACTTTGACGGCTATTGTTGTTACTGAAAACTACCGGATTAAGGTCATTGACCGGAGCACAGCCAGGAAAATGAGTATCAAGTAATACATCAAGGGTATCTTTACTATTCAAGGTCCAGTTACCACACGGCACGGAATATAGCTTGGTACAACCGGTGAGGTTGATAAAATTTTGCGATGTCTATTTGTCTCGGATAAGCCTTCCACGCCATCGCAGAAGTCCCTCCAAGCTTTCCTTTTCGCATTCCTTATTAGGTTCTTAAAGTGATTTAATGAGGCTTTGTAAGCTGCTCATGTGCCCAATCGTTTCGCCTCATTAAACAGTTTACGACATTTATTTCTTACATGCGCTATGTCAGGATTCCACCAAGGAGGCTTGTTTTTGCCTCTGGATAGAGTAGGCCTACAGGCCAGATTCGTAGCAAAGCTAAAAGACTCAGTCAGAACGTTCACAGAATTCTCAATATCATTAACACATTGGACAGCGATTGTGCAAGAACATTATGTTGTAATGCTCAATAAGTCCTTCTACGATTTCGAATTATATTCCCGCTTAGAATCTGAACATCAGTAATAGTGAAATCAATGTACTGATGATCCGACAAGGAGCAGTCTTTAGAGACAGTCCAGTCAGAGATCATGCTTCTATGCAAAGCACTCACAAGTCAAGAACCTCTACTGGCTACAATAAAAGTAGGTTCCGAACCTCTATTAACTACTTCTAGACTACTTTTTAGTATAAAGTTGAAAAGATTCTCACCTCTACGGTTGGTATCACCACTACCCCATATTATGTGGTGCGAGTTAGCATCCGTGCAAATTATAACCGGTATTCTGGATTCGTTCGCCTTCCGTACCGCACTTCTTAGCTTAACATTGGGAGGATTATCAACATGGTCGTGAGCCATGTAGATTGATATCTGCCATATAACATCACCGTCCGTAGCTTCCCAGGAGGCTGTAACTGTATCTTCATCACTGTAATCAGATAGAATGAAGATATTCATAGAGCTTTTGGCTAGAATACAGGATCTTATTTTACCTGAGCATTTGTTGTGGAGAAGCTTATATCCTCTCAAATTTAGTCCGCAAATCCAATCCTTGTGGATTCATGGTTCTTGGATCATTATAAACTTCTCCGATCTTTGAGCCATTCGGAGGAGTAGTGCAGCGGAAGCTGCTTTAGAGTGGTGAATATTGATTTGACTCAACCTCACCATCTTCCATTTTTATAACGGTGACGTTAACGTCCTCCTGATCAGAGTTCAGAAGGGCGTCCTCGTCAACCACCTCGTCCAGCTGTTCAAAGAAGGCACCCACTATGTATGTGACAGAGTGGGCGTCATCAGTTTCCTCTGGAGCGGTGGCATCGTTACTTTCCATGTCCTTAATGGACATGGGTTTTACATCGCTGCCAGGAGCGGCATCGTCCTTGTTGTCGCTTCGATAGACTAGCTGCTGCACAAGCGGCCAGTAATATTTGTTTATTCATTTTTATTTAACTATTTCGGTTCAACACAGATTTTTAAATATTTTACCTTTTATTTAGTTTCGATTTAAATTTACAAAAATGCAAAACATATGTATTTTGTTTACATAAGTAAAACAATGTGGCGTACTTTCAATAAAAAAACGTCAAATTATGTAAATTCGCGTGATAGGCAACATTGGCTACACGTCAAATTTTCCGTATGAAATAATTAATGTTGCTTAACATTTTTCCCAAATTTGAACAGAGTACTAGGCTTAAACTGACAGAAAACAGAACCTTAAGGAATATAATAAACAACAAAAACATAATGATAGCTCACAAATTCAATTCTACACTGAGGCGTGTGTTTACTAACAGAAAGAGCAAAATAGATAAAATGAAAACAGAAAATGTTGTTTCCGAAATTACCTGTAAAGGGGATGAAAGCGATCGATGTAATAAAGTTTATGTAGGGAATACGAGACACATGTTGGGAACGAGAATAGCAGAACATGAAGCAGACGTAAGAAAGGAGAAAGAATCAACTGGACTCTCACAACACGCAAAAGAGAGCGGACATACCGTTGATTTTAAGAGTGAAAATATTTGACAAGGAGAAATCCGAAAATAAGAGATACACATTGGAGAGCTTGAGAATACAGGAACGACTATTGAATATTCTCAACACAAAAGAAGATAGAAATAATACTAAGCTCCAATACATGCCCGCAATTAATTATAAGTAATAGTTCTGTGATATCCGTAGTTATAATTTTGACGATTCTGTTATTTTACTTTATTTTATATTTATACAATTGCAATTATTTATTCGTTTATTTTAATTAACTTGGTGTTGCGTTATTCCCGTTTTAATTACAATATATTTTTAAAAAATAACAAATGATGTAATATAAGATAAATTATCTTAATAAAATAGCTCCTGAAGAAGTCGAAAGCCCACATCGACGAAACGTAGAGCAAATTGATGAAGTAAATTGTTTCATTTACATCATTTAAAGAAAAATATAATTGACCGAAATTAGCCCGTAGGGATAATATCCAAACCTTAATATATATTAATATTTTTTTTTAAATAATAACTTTATTTACATGTAAATAAAATAAAAATATTTTAAAAGTTAATAAAAAAATGTATTTGGTATTTTTAACGTATTTTTGTCTTGACAATTTTTTTCTTTTTAACTTGACGGTTTTGACGATATATTTTTTTAAATTGACGTTTTCCCAAAAAAAAAAAGTTGCCACCACTGCCTCTCAGTTTCGTGTTTCTTTTATTCTGTTAGTCGAACTTCAAATATTAATAAACACGTAAAGTGTTTACATACATTTGTACATCATATACGTTTTTCCGTTCTTTTGAGGAATGTTAGGATTGTTGTTGAATAATTCGAGGATTGACTGTGATGAGGTTAGGTATATTGTGTCGGCCCGTAATATTGCGTTACTATTTATGTATCAGGTCTGAACATAATTTATTGCATCTTTATATTTAAACAATAATTTATTTTGTTTTTTTTTCAGATATTTTCTCCAAGAGATTCAAATGGGAGAAACCCTAATTGCTAGAGGGGACTTTGAAAGTGGCGTAGAGCATTTGGCTAATGCACTCGTTGTGTGTGGGCAACCTGCTCGTTTGTTGCAAGTTTTGCAGACTACGTTGCCAGCTCAAGTTTTTGCAATGCTTATTTTGAAGATGCAGGAATTTGGCAATAGATCAAGCAGCGAATCTAACGAGACACCGAAAATAGTAACATCGAATCCTTTAGGCAATGAAATGTCATCAGGTGGAATAGAAAGTAATTTGAGTGGAGTAATTATTGATGACCTTGAATAACTTAAAACATATTTATAATGAATTTTCAAATATTTCATTATACTTGATGTTATTTTTTTTTGTAGAAATGTATTGTTCGTTGGATTCTAAATATATAATAAATACATTATAAATACTAACTTAAATTTCTTTTGTATTTACGAGTAATTATTCATAACATTGGATGTACATCGCAATTAAAATGCATATCTGATCTCTTAATCAACGATTATCTTTTCTATAACGAACCAACCAGATTCATTAATGAACCTATAGACGTGTCTAAGGTTAATTATTAACAGCTCGTACAAGTACAAGAAGCCAAAAATATAAGGAAGAGGAAGCTAAAAATATGGTGTCTGAATATAGTAAGTTCTGCTAGCGTTATATATGACAGAGCATATCAGGGTTTGATAACACCATATCTATGGTGTCCAGACGTCACGCTTTTGGCGTGATTGTCACACTTTTGAAATCTTCCTGGCGTGCCGCGCTTTATTTTGAAAAATCACGCCAGATACAATGCTAGAGCTAGACGAGATGGATCAACATTTTATAATTATATTTTTTAATCACCGTTTAAACAGAAACAATTTTTAAAATGTTGTTAGTTAATTTATATACAATGATTTAGCTGTCGCGTCGAGTATGCTAGCGTTAAATCGTGTCGCGTCGTTTCTGTCCAAGCGGTGACGTCTCTACAAGAACAGTGTCGGTCATTTGATAGGTAAAATGACTGTCACTGATGAGAGATATATCAAAGTTTCTATCATGTTATTAAGGGCAATATGAACAAAATGATACAGAGTATTAAGTTTTATCTATTCAATTCCACATGCGAATGCATCTTCCGAAAGAATTTTCAGTTTGATGTGGAATTCTTGGAGAAAAGAGAGAAACCGAATGCATTTAGAAACAGTGGAAGCAGAGCTCATAATAAAACAAAATTTCAGAATGAGTTGCACTGAATTTAAAATAAATTAAAATAAAAATATTAAAACACCGAAGAAGGTATTTTACTTTTGAAAAAAGTGAATTTAAGTGATAAATATCTTTAGTTTATGGCAGGTTTCTAAATAACAAGTGACTCGAATTTTTCGCCCAAATGAGTACAAAAATTAGTTTTGGGGTTTTATAATACAAGTGCCAATTTCTCTTGAGTGAAAACGTAAGACTATCTTTTTTTATGGTTTCTACATTGCAATTTCAATTGTTCTACTGTCAAAAACAGACAAGTAGAAATAAGTGCTTGTGTGCATCACAAAACAATATTTTATATATTATTTCGTATATTTCTACAGCACTACCTTAACTTTCAATTTCAATGTTAATTGCGATAAATAGAAACATTTCTTATTCAATTTATTACAAAATTAAAAAATTCATAGCAATTTCAATTCACATATATTATTTTTGTATTGTAAATAAAACACAGCTGTTTTTATTTTGGATTCTAGGATTGCCCCTAAAAAAAATAAAATATTAAATATTAACATGGAAAAAAGTAAACAAAATATCTAATTAAATAATTTGGCAATAAAGCAATTTAACAACTCAATATTACCATTGTAACCAGCGTTGCCATTTGTCAAGCTTTCCCTTTTTTTGTAAGTTTTTTGAGATGCAAAAAAGTTTTTAAGTTTTACTCTAAAAAAAAAGTTTTTTGGAAATTTATAATTTGTTTATAAGTTTAATTTAGTTTATAAAACAACTTATTTTCACAATTAACAAAACAATGTTTTTCTACTATGCTGCACTGCGTTAGTAATTTAATGGATTTTTTAATCCATTTTTACTGCAACAATGTTTAATTTAGTATTACTCCGTCTTAAGTACAATAAATGTCATATAAATATTTAACAAATGTTAACAGTTTACAACACAAATAAACTTTTTATTTTGTACATACGAGTACATATATATGGAGTTTGACAGCTGGAGGTCCACAACTCGCGTTTTGGCTTCAACGCGTTTTAAGCTTTCTAAACGTTTTAAGCGTCAAATATTTCATGTTACATGCGAAGATTTTTCGCATCAATCATTTGTGTCATTACACATAGTGTTGTTGAACTGTTCGGACGTGTTATTTTTAGTGCGGCTGAATTTTCGGTGAAAAAATCGTAATAGGTGAAAAAGTGTAATAGGTCGAAATAAAACAAAAAAAAGTTAAAAAATAATTCGTAATAGGTAAAAATACCTACGATAAAAAAAAAAAAAAAAAATAAAAAACATTAAAAAATAAAAAACATTACAAAAAAAAAATAATAAAAAACATTAAAAATCGAATAAAAACTGTATGAGTGTTCCTCTCAGATGTAATTCTGAGAAAGAGCTTAGCTCGACTAGAAAATCTTTATGGATCTCTGAGGAAGAATCCTTAAAAAAATCTGTGGAGAATCTTCTCACTACAAGAGCCGTAGAACGGCGCCGTTCCTGTTCGCCCAATATAGTGATTTCATCAGATGATAAAACATCAATATCTTCTACATCAAATAGTGCAGTCAAACCTAGAAAACAAGTAGGTATGGATAAATACGTCACAGTTCTTAAGCGACAGAGGAGCCCGACATCTGCTCAAATGTCATCAAATTCAAAAGCTCCCAAGACCGTGAGTATTGACAATCCAAATGATCAAAACAGGTTAGGTGAAAATATGTTTAGCGTAACCTCAATTAAACATGGAAATATCAGCGAAACCAAAATTCAAGTAAAAAAGGAAGATGACTTTCGAAAATTGCCCAACCAGTTGGAGAGGGAGAGTAGGGATTTCTATACCTACCAGCTGAAAAGCGCAAAAGGACTCCAAGTCGTTCTAAAGGGTATAGACCCAGATGTTGATCCTGACGAGATAAAGACTAGTTTAATGGAAAATGGCTTCAAAATTAAGAGCATAACGAATATTAGAAACCGTGAAAAGATCCCTCAGCCTATGTTCAGGGTGGAATTGGAACCCGGAGATATAGTCTTAAAGAAAAACGAGTCCCATCCCATCTACAATCTGATTTACCTTCTGCATCGTAGAATCACCGTGGAAGAACCGCATAAGCGTCAGGGACCCGTCCAGTGTCTTAATTGTCAAGAATTTGGTCACACTAAAGCGTATTGTAAATTGCCGTCAGTTTGTGTTGCGTGTGGGGAACTACATACAACTGCTCAATGTGATAAGTCGAAAACCGACTCAAAAATCAAAAAATGCAGTAACTGCGGAGGTAATCATACCGCAAATTATAGAGGTTGTCCAGTTTACACTCATTTGAAATGCATAAGGACCAACAAGACGTCAGTATTACCTGATCATCCTCAACAGCCTAATTTTGCATCGAGTAACAATTTTCCTCAATTGTTACGGCCCACTAGTCATGAAAACGCGCCTAGTTCTAGACAAGTTTCTTACGCTAACGTGGTTAAATCTAATATGCCAGGTTTGGAGCAGGAACCTAAATCTCAATATTACGAGCCTAATATTAACACTCTAGAGACTACTTTGCAGACACTTGTCCAAACTATGAACACTTTTACGACCACTATGACATCCATGATGCAGGAAATGCTGAAAATGCAATCCACTATCTTACAAGCAATTTTAAAGAAATGATTTGTTTAAAAATTTGTTTTTGGAACGCGAACGGCCTCCGCCAACATAAAAACGAACTGAAACACTTCCTGATGGATAAGCAGATTGATGTCATGATGATTGCTGAAACTCACTTGACGGCGACAGGGTACTTCAAAATTAATGGCTACGTGTTGTATGATACTAAAGATCCCCGCGGAAGAGCATGTGGAGGTTCGGCAATTCTTATAAAGAACAGAATAAAACATTATTTAATGAACAACATATGTAAGGATTACCTACAAGCAACAAACATTTGTATTGAATTCTGTCAATACAACTTTGTTTTATCATCAATTTATTCGCCGCCTCGATTTTCAATAAAAGAACATCAATACTACAGCTTCTTCACGCCAACTGACTTTAACGCCAAACACACATTTTGGGGTTCACGTCTAGTGACCCCGAAGGGTCGTGAACTCTTCAACACCATTGCCAAAATGGGCTTAGATGTACTCCCAAGCGGGCATCCCACCTACTGGCCGACGGACCGACGGAAGATTCCCGATATTATTGACTTCGGAGTAGTGAAAAATATCCCTGTAGAATCGATACAAGTGGAGCCTTCATTAGACTTGTCTTCAGATCACTCTCCTTCTATTATTTCAATGCGTTTCCTTCAAGGGTATGGCTCTCCATTTCGGGACATGTCTAAATCCAGAGTAAGTTGGATAAAGTATAAAAAGTATTTAAGTTCCCACTGCACGGAAAATGTAGTGTTGAGAACTACCGAGGATATTGATGGGTCGATTGGCAAATTTACTGAGGACATACGAAGAGCTGTGCATCACGCTTCCACATATGACGTTGAATGCAGAAATAGGACAAACAGAACTTATTTCGCTGAACTCGAACATCTCCTGACAGAAAAAAGAAGAGTTAGAAGAGAGTGGCAAATTCACAGGTCTCCTCAACTGAAAGCTAGGCTACGGGAATGCAGAGATATACTAAGAAATTTCTTAGAAACCCAAAGAATGGCTTCACTTAAATCATACTTGGAGGGAATTGACAGTTCCCCACAATCTGACTATTCGTTATGGAAGGCGGCACGAGGTTTAAAAAGACCAGTTAGAGGAAAGCCTCCTTTGCGAAATCCGACTGGTGACTGGGCTAGAAACGATTCCGAGAAGGGGACTTTATTTGTTAACCATTTGAGAAATATGTTTACTATAAACAACTCAAATAATGCAACTGAATTGCCATCACTCGTTATTAGACCTCCTGTACCTCTAAGACTTAGCTTTAATGATATTCAAAGCGCTATTGGTACTCTGAACCTTAAAAAAGCTACAGGTATGGATAAAATCAGCAACAAAATGCTTGTGGAGTTACCTCGTGTAGCTAGAAGAATTATTCTCTTTATCTTCAATGCTATTTTACGCCTAGAATACTATCCTGCAGATTGGAAGGTATCTATGATTACCATGATTCCTAAGCCAGGGAAGGACCTCACCAAAGTAGAGTCATATAGGCCAATTAGCCTACTGCCGACAATTTCAAAACTGTTTGAAAAATTGTTAATGGCTAAGTTGATTCCAATTCTGAACGACACTCAATGTATTCCAAATCATCAATTCGGGTTCAGAGCTAAACACAGTACCATCGAACAAACACACAGATTAGTAAATGTGATAAGACGGTCGTTTGAACAGAAAAAATACTGTTCCGCGCTTTTCATTGATGTTTCCCAAGCGTTCGACAAAGTCTGGCATGAAGGTTTAATGCACAAAATAAAATTAGCTCTGCCTGCTAACACCCACAAACTTATGAAAAGTTATTTATATGGTCGCAAATTTACAATCAAAGAAGGCGATTTTTTAAGCCCCGCTCAGCCAATTGAAGCAGGAGTACCCCAGGGTAGCAAACTGGGTCCTACTTTATATTTGATTTATGCATCCGATATGCCGTCAGACCCCAATATACATACTTCAACTTTTGCTGACGATACAGCCTTTATTAGCGTTCATAAGGACCATCAAATAGCATCACAGAATTTGCAGAATTATATTTATAAACTAGAGAATTGGCTTGAGCTTTGGAAAATCAGGGTTAACGAACAGAAATGTATTCATATAACTTTCACATTGCGAAAAGATACCTGCTCGTCCATCAGAATAAATAACCAAATTATTCCGCAACACAATGAAGTCAAATACCTCGGAATCCACCTCGATCGTCGTTTAACCTGGAAGTCTCATATTGACGCCAAACTTATACAGATGAGATTAAAAGCAGTGCAACTTAATTGGCTAATCGGCAGAAATTCTACATTAAAGTTGGATTGTAAACTTTTGTTGTACAATGCAATTCTAAAGCCAATATGGTGTTATGGAATTCAATTATGGGGTACTGCCTCAGCATCCAACATTGAAAAAATTCAAAGAGGTCAAAATAAAATTCTACGTATAATTACTGCAGCTCCATGGTACGTTAAAAATTCTCGAATTCACAAAGATCTAGGCATTCCTTTGGTGAAAGACGAATTTACAAAATACGCCTCAAAATATGTCAGCAAACTTGAACACCATCCAAACCCACTTGCACGAGACATCCTTAACTTTAGTGGCCATGTTCGGTTGAGAAGGAGGGATACCCTTGCTTTAACTCAAACGCAAAACAGATGACTGGATCAGTGGATGTAAATTTTTTTGTAGTATCATAATATTTTGTCTAGCACTGGCTGGACTTATTATTTTCTTTTAGTATTAAGATTCGAAAACTTATTGTCATTTCAATATCTGAAGATTCAATAAATAAATATAATGTATTATAAAAAAAAAAAAAAAAAAATCATTTGTGTTTTATATACATATGTATATAATTTCGGAGGTGATGCCGTAAGCTCAGCTTATTTTGTTTTTTTATGAAGTTATTTATCGGTTTGTTTGTCAATTTCATATAAAAAATGTTTTTTCAACTGTCATTTTTTTAGTGACATCACCTTTAAAATAAATTTGCTTTGCATTTGTCAATGTCAGCTCTTCGCCGCTTGCGACGCGTTGAAAAGTAGAAAGTAAACGAACTTTTCGCGTTTTAAACACGTCCTACGCTTTTGAGTGCGTAACTTAAAACGTACGACTACATTGATTCTACTTTTTTGACATTTGCTTAGAAAAAGTTTTTTTTTAGAAATAAAAAGTTGCTTAGAAAAAGTTTTTTTTTAGAAATAAAAAGTTTTCTTCAAAAAATATATGGCAACGCTGATGGTATCTAACGTAAGTCAGACAAGTACTTATAAAAACTCATTTACTTACGTACTTGCCTGTGTACGGCTTGTTTGCCTGAGAACTTACTTGTTAAGCATGGTACTCTGTTCAAATTTACGAAATTTGTTGAGCAACATCAATTATTTCGTTTGAAAATTTTGACAACTAGCAAGTGGTGACAATGCCGCGATTTAGAAGAAAATTGTCGTTTTTATTGCCCTTAGGTATGCAACATTGCTTTTTTATGTAAACAAAAACCATATGTTTTTGGCTGTTTTTTTTAATTTCATGCGAAATAAGTGCCGCTTACATTATTTCACAGTTGGAAAAAAATGTTGCCATATACATATTTTTGTTGAAAAAACATGCTGCCAGAAACATTTCGTAACTTTTCACATAAGAACAGATTACAACTTCAGCAACATTAGTTCGCATTTATTTCGCAAATATTTTTTTATATGGGCTTTTGATAGTATTTCGCACGAAATGATGAACAGAGTACCATGCTATATGTAGAAACAGTCCATTAATTATAAATGTTTCTTTATTATTTTTAGTTATTTGTGATTCGCAAATCGTGATAAAACTCAATGAATGACTAATTTTTTATTTTTAATATGGTTTTTATATTTGTGTTTACATGATTGAAAAATCAAGAACTGAAAAGTCAATGAATGACTTTTTTTTTGTTATTTTTTATTTTAAAACGTTCTTTATGTTTATGTTTATTTAATTATTTAAACATCGAGACCTGAAAAGTCAATGAATGACATTTTTTTTTGATTTAATAAAATTAATAACTTCAAAAATAATAAAAATAAAAAATTATTTTTAGAAAGCTTGTCGGTGTCAAGCACTTACTATAATAAATAACCGACTAATAAACTAGGTTTGAATGTTTTTTTTCAAACTTGTCACGCCGTCGAAAAAATTAGATCTGGACACCCTAACCATATCAGACCCTGAACGATGCTCGCGAGCGTTCTGCCGGCAATTTATTGAGCACCCCGAGAGAGACAAGGCGAAACGAAGTGTTGTACGTATACTACGCAACCTTCCAGTCTCAGACATACCATAACTATTCACATCAACTGAAGTTGCAGCAGTCATCAATGCAGCGAAACCATCTAAAGCTATTGGCCCAGACGGTATATCCATGTTGATGTTAAAACACCTTGGTGAGCGGGGAGTCGAGTATCTGACATCGGTTAACCTGTCAGTAAGAAGCTAGTGCCTGGAAAAAAGGCATTCTAAAACCTTGGAAAGATGCGACTGAGGGAACATCCTACAAGCCGATTTCCCTTTTATCACCGGTCGGAAAGACTCTAGAGGCTCTTCTCCTCCCTCAGCTAACCCGACAGCAGCACGTCACCAGCATGGATTCCGTAAAATGCACAGTACCACCACGGCATTAACAGCCATTACCACTCAGATATCACAGGGCTTGAACCAGCAGAGACATTGCGAAAGGACGATCCTCGTTGCGCTCGATCTATCGAAAGCTTTCGATACCGTCAACCACGCCACCCTCTTCAAAGACATCCTTCATTCCACAATGCCCAACTATACGAAGAGATGGATCGTGAACTATCTGAGTAGCCGTCAATCGTTCGTTGAGTTTTGAGACAAACGCTCACAACCTCGTAGAGTTAAACAAGGAGTTCCTCAGGGCGGGGTCCTGTCGCCACTTCTGTTTAACTTCTACATCTCTAAGCTCCCCACACAGGGAGATGTGATATCATACGCAGACGATTGCACAATAATGGTAACAGGCCACAACATTTATGACTTATGTGATCTAGTGAATAGTTATTTCAGTGAAATTCACGCTTTTTTCACTGCAATGAACCTGTACTATCACCAACGAAGTCTACAGCAACACTCTTCACCACCTGGACGAAGGAGGTAAAAATTAATCTTGGCATAGAAGTCGACGGCACACAAATTCCGATAGTGAACCACCTAAAAATCTTGGGAGTCACCTTTGATAGCCTGTTTACCTCCTCAGCTCACGCCACTGCAATCACGCACAAATTGCGAAGTAGATATAAGGTACTTAAAGCGCTAGCCGGCAGCACTTGGGGTATGGGTAAAGAAACCTTGTTGGCTACCTATAAAACGATTGGCCGGTCAGTGGTAAACTACGCTGCCCCAGTGTGGTCACCTTCGTTGAGTGATACCCAGTGGAGAAACATACAAAGCTGCCAAAATGCTGCCTTACGCACCATCACAGGCTGCATGCACCATGTACATGTGTACATGTGTTTCCACATATACATGAGGAAACGAAGGTTCTACCCGTAAAGGAACATAATGTCATGCTGACAAAACAGTTCCTCCTGGTATGTCATCGGAGGAATCACCCATGCCTTAACATCACACAGCTGGAGTTTCCTCCGAGGCATGTCAGGAAGGACCTTCGAACAAATGAGCAAGACATACGAAGATATACATAGGATCCACTAGATCAAAACTCGTATGGAGCAGCTTTGAACGACATTCACAGAGATGCCATCAATACCACACACATAGGGGCTTTTTGCCAATCTAGCCGGACATTAAGCAAAAAATTAAATTTAAGAAATGTAAAAATCTAAGTACGCAGCTCGACAGACAACAAAATTCTGCATCGTATAGTGAATTCTGAAGTCGTTTGCTTGAGATTTGTGGTTTTGGGACACTGTTAAAGTCAGGAAAGTTGGTTAAATTGCATGCGTGTTCATTGACTCTTTACGGTTTTGGGAGGTGTACAATATATTTTTTTTTGTGAGTAAACTAATAAAGGTTTCACATTGATTTTTTTTTTCTGTGAAAGACTATATTACCAGCTATTATTAAAAATTTTATTAGAAATTTTTATGTTAAAAAAATTCGTTCGAAATTAAAAAAAAAACGAATTTTTTGTTCACTTTTTTTGTAAAAAAAATCAAAAGGTTTTTAAAAGTGAGTTTTGTTGTATAAAGTCAAATCTTTAACATCACAATAAAATTTGAAATCTCTACTTTTAAATTCCAAAAAAAAAAAAACGTTGCGCATAGTTGCGCCATTTTTTTTTATGATTTTTTGAAATTTTCACCTTTTTTCTCTTTTTGCTCATCTTGCATAGGTATGTACATTAGGGTGGAGCGAATTTTTTTTTTCGAATTTCGAATCTCCTGTACTATGCATTCTGTGCCCTTAAACACGCTGAAAAAAAATTCAGCTTCCTAGGGCAAGGTCTTGAGGCGGTGCAGAGGACTTTAATTTTTTTGAACCAGACCGTTTTTTTTAATTCATATTTATTAATGCAATCTACAATTTCTTGATATTATTATTACTTGTGTTTTATAAACTAAAAAATTTAGAAAATAAAACACATTTGATTACTTTTTTTAGTTAATCCAAATTAATTCAGTCTTCTATTTCTTAACATAAAATACATTTTATATAAAATAAATAAGTGTTAAAAATAAAAGTAAAATATTACTTATTATCAGCCTTATTGTTGAAAATATTGAGATTTGGTCACAAACACTGGTATATCTTGTCTGCCCTTAATTCTGGAACGGATAAAACCATCTCTTGCTGCTGATCCACAGATTGAATTTAAAGCTTCAGTGACGAGTTTGACGCACTTTTCCACGGCTTGAGTATGGCAAGGAATGTTTTCAAATACAATAATTTTATTTTCCGAACGAATTAACTTTATAATTTCCGCATACGTATAATTCATTGTCAATGGAGCTTCTGTTACAAGAAGACCTTGACTTTATGTCAAACCATGTAGGTGAGTACAATTTCATAACGAAAAGCGCCAGTTGTTTTAGACTATCCGATGGATAAGCAATACCAATATACAAACGAGGAATCCTATAGCACAAGTTAACCATCGAGAGTGTGCTAATTTCCCTGGGTCTCATCTAGTTAAACTTGGTGAAACTAATCCAGGTGAAATGGCAGAACATATTTCGTATAAGTATTTTTGATCAGTGCTTAATAAGTTAATATCAACTTTTGGCAATTCTGTGGAAATTGCTTCAAAAGCTACTGGTTTAAAATCAAGGCACTTGTTAAGTTGTTTTACTATATCGCCGGAAAAACTATTAGGACCTGTAGTGGTTCCATCGATACTTAAAAACAAATGACGAAGCGGTAATTCATTTGCGTGCAATAAACACACAAATCATTGTAAAGGTCGTTTCGGATGTTTTTCTAATAAAGCAATTACACCATTTTTATGTGCAGTATTGACAGCCGTTACATCACATCCGACTGCAACCAAAGATAATTTAAAGTTATACTTTTCTTCCATTAAGCCAAGGATATTTTTTTGAATATTAACTGCTTTTCCTAAATCTATCGACAAATGACCTATATACTCAGAATTTGATTCAGATATCAGCGAGATATGTTCTTCTGTAATTGTCTTCCGGTGTGACTCAAAATAAATAGCCGTCAGAGGTTTTTTGCAACTTATAGAGTTCTGCTCTTTGCGCATATTTTTTCTTTCTCAACGTATTTTACTTCGGTCTATTACGCATGATGCATTTTGATGATGCATAGGTCCTATTATATTATCTTCCTCCGATTTTGATGTTTCGCTTGAACAGCTGCTAGATGACACATGTACTGCTGATGATGAAGAAGCAGTAATGTTAATGTTTTTAAGTACAAACTCATCATACTTTCGTTTTCTTACTGCACTGCGTCGTAGATTTTGTTGCTCATTTTGTTGATCCTTTAAAAGATTTTCCTTAGCAGCTGGTACTTTAGTAATACACTTACATAAATTTCTGAATACACACTTACACGTTGCAATGTCAAATAACTTTTCTTGGGAATCCTTGAAAAATGTTGCTTCTTGGCGTCACTGCGCAATTTCTTCATACTCTTGTACTTGATGTAATACGAAATTAATCTTGCGACAACTTGTTGATGGCTTATTGTTGGAATCGATGCCTTCTCCCACATTTGTTCGATATCAGTAGCAATTTTTTCACATACATATGTATATACTTTACTGAAGGATCTTTTGCATTGTGTAATTCAAGCAAATCGTTTTTTATCAATATGTAGTATTTAATAATATCACAATAAGTCGGTAACATATTGACGTTTAATGGAAGTAGTGTTCCAAATACAGGACAATGCAAATCTTTCCGAGTTTTAGGCATAATGTTCATAACACATAAAAAAGATTGTAAGAAATTTATTACTTAAAAAATTCGTTTGTGCTAAACTTTTGTTGAATATGTACGTACCACTTTAACTTTCTTAAAGTAGAATTAGCCGAACGTCTACGTCCCGTACTGTACTGTAACGAAACAGCTGATCCCGTTTTGTTATTTGAAATCAATGTAAATGCTTACCGAATATTAATATCACGTTGACGAAACGGCTCAACCTGTATAAAATAGAAATTCCTTACGTTCTTACGTGACATTTGTACAGCTATGATGGGCTGTTTGTATGTTAAATTGTATTGGTGTAAAGTCGCTCTATTTTATGGTACTTTTCTTTAATAATAATGTTTGTGGAAATTGAGCAACACGTTTTATATAATACACCTCTGCATATATGAATATGTTTATATGTATATAATAAAAAAACAATCACGTACAATATCAGCCCAATCTTGAATAAAAATTCCGCGGGAGTTTTTTTCATTTTTCCTATTCAAATTCAATGTTAAAAAAATAAAAAGCGAAACAAGTCCCTCGCACACACACACAATTTTACTCCTATTAAAGCCATTTTGGTACTTTTTCAAGCAAGCATGTACGAAAAGAAAATTTACAATGACAATCACTGTTTCGAACAGCTGACTGTTTATTTATTGTATGTTTTGTTTTTTTTTCCTGGACATATTTAGTAATTGTAAAAACCACAGACTATGGTAAAAACATTAAATCAGTAAATAAATCCTCAGAATACATTATAATCGAGATTAATTGAGTTTTAAAATATATAATTTAATCTGATGTAGAAAACAAACAATTAGATACAAAATACAATATGGTTGTACCATGTGTTGTTTATATTATTTTGTACGACAAGTACGGCACGTTTTTAAATTTTCTATAATCGCACAAACGTGCTTACAGTACGGTACGTTACAGTAGGGAGACGTGGACGTTCGGCTAATTCTACCTTTACAAAGAAGCTGGAATAAATAACAATAAAGCAACATTAACATAAGGGAATTCCCCAACTTCAAGTATTATGCATACATATAAATTTAAGTGTTGCTAATAATATTCTACAGTGGTGGACCAAAGCATTTAAAATGATACTGAAGCTAGATTTACACGATTAAAATTATCTTCAAATTGCTTCAAACTCGTGTAGCAAAATTTCTTCAAAATTTATTTATTTAATAGTTATTGCTCTTCAAAATGCTTCAAACTCGTGTAAACAGCAAAAATTCTTCGAAATTTATTTATTTAATAGTTATTAATAGTTTTTAAATAAGTTTGAAGCATTTTGAGGAGCAATTTTGAAGAAAATTTCAATCGTGTAAATCTAGCTTAACTTTTAATTTAAAAAGTAGAGCAATTAGAAAAATCAATGGAATACTCTCAAATTTCGCCGGTCGTGCGCCACCTCTAAATTTGGTTATAGAATTCTGATTTTTTGCATCAATTAATATTTTTTAAAGGGTCATCTATTAATAATACAGGAGATTTAAAAATACGAAAAAAATGTTGCCCATTTTCATTCCCCCCTAATGTACATATGATAGAAACCCTTTCGTCAGTCATAAAATGTTTTGGTTGTACGTAGATTTTTTTTCTTTAAATTATTACATTTAAGACTAATATTATATAATTTGATTTTTCAAGCAATTAGGTCACTTTTAATATTTATATAAAAATGTTTTATATATTTTAATATCCAATATTTTGCTATCACAATGGATAGCTTCCTCAGGGATAATACAAGTTTTGAATTATAATAAATTAATAAAATGAAAATTTTTTTAACAGAAAATAAAAAGTTTACAATGATATACAATTATGATATATAGTATACATATAAAAACTTGTTTGGAATAATAAATGAAAAATTAAATATGTAATATTTTTAGTTTCTAAACTTATTCTTATAAATTAAATGTCTGTAATTTTGAGCTACATTGTTTGTATCTGTTTTAAAATTCTCTTTTCTAATCTTACATTAATAATCTGTAACATTTCTAACATAAATCGTCATTTATAATTTGTTTCTGTATTTAATACAGTGGTATTTTCAAAATCTGTATAATGATGTAAATTGTAACAGTGTGATAATGCAGTTGTTTTTTGGCATCCTATGACACCAACAATGCACAAGATTTTAATACATGGCGCAACTGTAATGAGCGAGGCATTGCTGCCTATTGGGCTATTATCAGAACAAGCGTCTCAGGCACGAAATAAACATTTTGCTAGAGGCATTATTTTGCAAAAGGCATTACCCTTTACGAAAGAAGCAATTTGTTTTATGCTTCCACCTGTACTTGGATCTGAAGAGAGTTCAGATTCGGAAGAGGATTTTGAAGAAACAGACGAAGAAGAACCATGTCACTCATCATCATCTTAGTTCAGAAGAGAAGCTATTTTAAATAAATTAGTTGTTATTATTTTAAATAAAATTTGTTGTTAATATTATAAATAAGTTATAATTACATAAATTAAATACTTGAAATACATAAAAGTCACATAAAATCTTAAATTTTTTTTTTGGAAATTAAAAAAAAAATTGACAAGGCCGTTCCGGGGGTGGGTTTGGAGGGATACCTCCCCTGACCATAAAAGTAAAAAAAAATTAATTTTTATAGTATTAAGGCGTTAGTAATATATTTTTTTTAATAATTACATTTTTTTTAAATATTATTTTATGTAACCGCCCACAAAATAGGGCGGGGTCAAAAAGTGTAATTTTACGATCTCCTGGGTATAATTTTAGGTTTTTTAACTTTCGTCGACGTTAAAAGTTGAATTTGCCAAGCAAAAACTTGAAAAAAAATTGAATTTTTCAGAGGTTGGATTAGTTCTTCTAGGGGGAACTTTTTCCTCCTTGGTCCGATTTTATTTATTTTCTGCCAAGTTTCATCGATCTAGGGGCACTCAATAACTTTTAAGAAGCAAATTAAGCTAAAACAAAAAGTAATGTCCGGCTAGATTGGCAAAAACCCCTATGTACCACGGTCGCAGGATACCTAATACATGTCGTACTTGGAGGCCGCCCACCGCCCATTGCACATACCGAACAACAACTGCCACGGAAGACAAGAGTAGTTCTGGCACAACTGAGATCGGGATGGAGCATGTTACGCGCCGTTAAATACTCTCAATCAAAAATAATCTAACGATCCAAATGACCGGTTAATGGCGTATAAAAGCTGGCCCGCTAGCTCAGTTAGCAAAAATTTGTCTTAACCAGGGTTTGGTACGTAAGCATATAACATACTTCACACCCCATGAAGCGTGCTTAAAATATCACGAAATTCATATAAAATTAGAAAAAAAAAACACAACAAAAGGGGAACCAAAGCATCACTGCTAAAAGGAAGGAGAAATGACTACATTGGGCATCACTTAAGTGATGATATGGCCAGATGGTTGCCATATAGAGGTACACTGGTCCCATACCCAACCTATGACTGGCGAAGTACCCAGAATCTAACCTGTCCCGTTTACAAAACAATTGTTACACTAGATACTGCTTACCATTGCCTTGTTCTCCTAGCATCCATTTAAAAAAAGATTTTAGCGATTCATTTTAAATTTTACAATTTCATTGTTATTAAATTTTTTTTATTTAAATTCATTTTTTTTTTGTTTATTTTGTTTTAAATTTTTAAATAACACTTAGTTTTATTTTGTGTTTCTAGATATAAGTTATAATTAATGAAATAAAAAAAATTATATTAGTGGAAAAAAATTTACAATCTAGATTAAAATTAAAACTTACAAATACCTTAGACTTAACTATTTATAAATTACGTGTTGTTGTTGCTGATGTTGTTGTAGCTCCTCGTTGTGTGTATCAGTAGCTGGTGGTTGTTGTTGTTATTGTTGTGTTTGTTGATTTTTGTTTTGGGCTTCCTCTTTTTATGTTGTTAGGTTTTTATGTCAACATTTCGTTTGTTTTTATTCTTTAGGTTTAGTTTTATTTAAATCAACGCAAATTTTAGACAAATTGGTACCTTTTGTGAAAATTGTTTCAGTACTTTTTGGTACTTTTTTTTTTATTTTGATAGTAAATTTGTTTTTTTCTTTCTCATTTTGGTACTTCATTGTATTGTTTGGGTTAAATTTTATTAAAATAAATGAATTTTTTTTCTTTTTTTTTAAATTTGTAGTTCTTGTTAAAATTGTTTCGTATTTTTTTTTTACATTTTTATTTTGGTACCAAATTTGTTCATTTTGTTATCTCAGTTGAGTTTTAAGCAAATCAAATTAAAATTCATAAAAATTGTATGAAAATTGTTGGCACGTTTTTACATACTTTTTCATTTTAGTACTAACTTTACTGTATGGCCTTATTTGTGACAATTTTACCAGCAATTAAAGATAAACTTAATTTTATTTATTTACTTGTTTAACCAAAAAGAACTTTGTTCTAAATTTAATTGAAATTTTATGTGTTTTCTTTTTTTTACATAAAACATTTTAAAAATATTGTTGTTGTGTTTTGTATAATATTCTAGTTATTGTTGTAGTATTGTCCTAACTGGGCCAAACAGAAAATGCAGTTGCTTGGGGCCACGATTAACACCTTTGAAACTAGTTTGCTCTGTTACTTTTTATTCCTCTTATGCATTTAACATGAATTGTTTTGGTAAATTGTTTAGAATTTCCACTTTTTTTAATAAAATTTCTAGGAAAAGTTATTAATACTATTTTTAGTTGTATTACAGATAGTTTTTTTTGTTTTACAATTTAGAAATATTTTTTTTTGTTTAAGTTTTATTTAAAGAAAAATTTCACTTATTATTTATAAGTTTAAAAAGAACGTTTTTTTTATTTGTAATTAGGTTTAATAAATTCATATAAAATTAGAAAAAAAAACACAACAAAAGGGGAACCAAAGCATCACTGCTAAAAGGAAGGAGAAATGACTACATTGGGCATCACTTAAGTGATGATATGGCCAGATGGTTGCCATATAGAGGTACACTGGTCCCATACCCAACCTATGACTGGCGAAGTACCCAGAATCTAACCTGTCCCGTTTACAAAACAATTGTTACACTAGATACTGCTTACCATTGCCTTGTTCTCCTAGCATCCATTTAAAAAAAGATTTTAGCGATTCATTTTAAATTTTACAATTTCATTGTTATTAAATTTTTTTTATTTAAATTCATTTTTTTTTTGTTTATTTTGTTTTAAATTTTTAAATAACACTTAGTTTTATTTTTTGTTTCTAGATATAAGTTATAATTAATGAAATAAAAAAAATTATATTAGTGTAAAAAAATTTACAATCTAGATTAAAATTAAAACTTACAAATACCTTAGACTTAACTATTTATAAATTACGTGTTGTTGTTGCTGATGTTGTTGTAGCTCCTCGTTGTGTGTATCAGTAGCTGGTGGTTGTTGTTGTTATTGTTGTGTTTGTTGATTTTTGTTTTGGGCTTCCTCTTTTTATGTTGTTAGGTTTTTATGTCAACATTTCGTTTGTTTTTATTCTTTAGGTTTAGTTTTATTTAAATCAACGCAAATTTTAGACAAATTGGTACCTTTTGTGAAAATTGTTTCAGTATTTTTTGGTACTTTTTTTTTTATTTTGATAGTAAATTTGTTTTTTTCTTTCTCATTTTGGTACTTCATTGTATTGTTTGGGTTAAATTTTATTAAAATAAATGAATTTTTTTTCTTTTTTTTTAAATTTGTAGTTCTTGTTAAAATTGTTTCGTATTTTTTTTTTTACATTTTTATTTTGGTACCAAATTTGTTCATTTTGTTATCTCAGTTGAGTTTTAAGCAAATCAAATTAAAATTCATAAAAATTGTATGAAAATTGTTGGCACGTTTTTACATACTTTTTCATTTTAGTACTAACTTTACTGTATGGCCTTATTTGTGACAATTTTACCAGCAATTAAAGATAAACTTAATTTTATTTATTTACTTGTTTAACCAAAAAGAACTTTGTTCTAAATTTAATTGAAATTTTATGTGTTTTCTTTTTTTTACATAAAACATTTTAAAAATATTGTTGTTGTGTTTTGTATAATATTCTAGTTATTGTTGTAGTATTGTCCTAACTGGGCCAAACAGAAAATGCAGTTGCTTGGGGCCACGATTAACACCTTTGAAACTAGTTTGCTCTGTTACTTTTTATTCCTCTTATGTATTTAACATGAATTGTTTTGGTAAATTGTTTAGAATTTCCACTTTTTTTAATAAAATTTCTAGGAAAAGTTATTTATACTCTTTTTAGTTGTATTACAGATAGTTTTTTTTGTTTTACAATTTAGAAATATTTTTTTTTGTTTAAGTTTTATTTAAAGAAAAATTTCACTTTTGATTTATAAGTTTAAAAAGAACGTTTTTTTTATTTGTAATTAGGTTTATTTTGAGACACATAAATAAACAAGCATTTGTTTAATTTTGTTTAACAAAAGTAGTAAAACTGCGTTTTTATAAACTTTTCTCGGTTTGTGTTTGACTTTTTCATGTATTATTTTCGCGTCACAATAAAATATTCCTTTTCCGACTGACGACTTCGACTGTTTTCTGGCAACTAACTTTTCTTTGATGCCTGTACCAAGAATGATAAAATTAAGATTACGCCAACACGCGTAAAATTTTAAAATGTTCTGCGCATTTTGGAACTATGATGTTACACGTTCTGTGGTTAATTTTTTCTCACTTGTTTTTTTTTTACTGTCGTTTTGCTTGCATTTGCTCACTGCACACTTCATGTTTATATTTTTTGTTGTTGTTTTTCTTTTTTAAACAGCTTTTATTTTAGAACTCTCAGAGAGATTTCAATTGCAAGGTTGCCAACTCTCACATTTTTCGCAAGAAATTTTAATTCTAACACATGAAAGATTCTTGGTAACCCTTAGAATGGAACTTCTACGTCACATAACGGGAAATCATGCTCATGGCGTCATCTTTATTTTATCATTCTTGGCCTGTACAACTTCAAAGAAAAATTGCGTTTTGCTCAATAACAATGGAAAAAAATAACTGTTTCCACATTCCTCACATATTTGGAATCCCTTATGTTGTTCTTGCTCGAGAGATGATACACGCTCATACTTGCATGTATGTGTGTGTGCATAAACATAAGTGAATAACAAAATCTCTACACTAGCCAGTTAATTGTGTATGTTAAATGCACAGCGCAATTATGAGGGTGTATTATCTGGGTGAGAAAGAATGAGAACGAAATAACACGCTACATTTTTTTCGCGTCTTTTTTCGAACATTCTTTTGTTTTTTTTTCGCTGTTGTAAATAAGAAAAAAAATCCTAACACGAGAAAGAGAGTTGTTACCAACTAAAAAAAAAGAATGGAATTCCAAATATGTCATAGCGCAAATACACTGGGTGCATGGTATGGTCATGATATATTAGGGCAAGGCAAAACATTTTTCAAAAAAAATCCGTAACAAACCTGCTTCAAATCAGTGTCTGTGATAAATGGTTTGAACAGGCAGGATTTAGGCGCTATTAGGGTCAGTAAAAATAGAATATATGTATGTAACTCTATAAGAGTAAGTATACGTGTGGCACGACCCACGAGGCCGGGCACATACAAAACTGAGCGTTCAGGCACGAATATCAGAGGCGTGATATTTTCCAATATACCTATCCGCAGGTCTTCGATGTCGTACAAAGCATTGCCTATCTTTTTTGTTATTCGGCATTTTACAAATTTAGGGTTAAATTTAGCGTTTATTTCTTTTTTAAAATCGCTTTGGGACTGATTCCGGCGAAATACTTCCTGTCCTTCGATGTAATTCACGGGTTTGGATCTCATATTATATGTTCGGGAGGCTTTCTCATGGGCAATATTAAGGTTTTGACTTATCTTTTCCCTTATATGTTGAAGTTTGTCGGAATGTTTCACCACAGTATCATCAGACATGATATTTAGTTTTTCCAACAGTTGGTACGAGGAACCGTGTAGGATCATATTTTGCCCAAAAACGGCAGAGTAGGGCGAACATTGGGTAGCTGTATGAAAATCACTACGTAGAATTGACAGTATTTTATGGATGTCCCTGTCCCAGTTTGTGTGATCTGACTCGTCTTTGACAAAATAACGGATTTTGGAAATAATTTCCCTGTTTGCTCTCTCGGATGCGTTCGCTTGAGGTGAATAAAATCCGGTTGCTATGTGAGTAATACCGTAAACTGAAAATAATTCCCTAATTTCCTTAGACGTGAATTGTTTGGCATTGTCGCTATGGACATATTGTGGTACCCCATAGGTACAAAAGATCTCCTTCTGGAAAAACTCAGTAACGTTACTTGCTGTAGCCGATCTCATCGGTTTTAGGAATACAAATTTGCTAAAATGGTCAATAACTATAAACAATTGGCAATTTCTTGATTTGGTGCATGGGTAAGGTCCCAAAAAATCGCAGAATAATCTTTGGAAAGGTCGGGTCGTTATAATTTGGTTTCCCATCGGTGGACGTAGGGTCTGATTTGACGGTTTTATCATTTTGCAATCGTCGCAATTCTTGACGTACATTTTTACGTCGCGTGCCATCTGAGGCCAGAAATATTTTTGTCTAATACGGTACAGCATTTTATTATAACCTCCGTGGCAGCCTTCATCATGAGCAGACTTTATCACCTCAGTAGTTAGGGTTTCGGGTAACCACAATCTCCAGGGATTTTCGTTGCTACCGTCATTAAATTTTACTCGTTTGTAAATGTGGTTATCTACGACAACTAGATCGGGAAATCGGTCTTTATTTCCAATTACTTCCTCCCTTATTCTTTTATATTCTGGGTCATTAAATTCGGGTGATGATTTACAAACCTGTATTTTGTCCACGTCAAATCGTGATAATGTGTCTGGCACTACGTTCATTGAACCTTTACGATGTTCAATGGTGAATGCGAAATTTTGGAGTTTTAGACTCCACCGAGCTAATCTGCCATTTAAATCTTTCTGGCTCATAAGCCAACGTAAGCTCGAATGGTCTGTGATGATTTTAAATGGGAGTCCCTCCACATATTGTCTGAATCTCTTTACGCAAATCACAGCCGCCAAACATTCTAACTCTGTCACAGTATAATTACGCTGTGCCTTGTTCAATTTCTTGGACACAAACGCAATTGGGTGTTCCCTACCGTCGTCGTCTAATTGGAATAAAACTCCACCGACGCCAATTCGCGACGCATCGCACTGGAGAGTAAATTCTGTAGAAAAATCAGGTTGGGCCACATGATAGAGCAGATTTTAAACTATTGAAGGAATTAATAGCTTCTGGACTCAGTCGAAACGGTTTTACGGATTTACGTAGGCAATCGGTAAGTGGACCTTCTAAATCTGAGAAGTTCTTAATAAACGCACAATACCAATTTGCCATGCCTATGAAACGTCTAACTTGACGAGGTGTTTTGGTTATAGGAAATTGAACAATCGAGGCCACTTTCTCTGGGTCGACTTTGAGAATGCCACCACCAATTCTATATCCGAGATATTTGATCTCGCGTTGGCAAAATTTGCTTTTCCCTACATTTATTGTGAGGCCGGCCGATTTTAAACACTGTGAAACTTCAAATAATATGCGCATGTGGCTATCAAAATCCTGACTACATATAAGGAGGTCGTCTAGGTATATGAAGACATTATCTCTTAACCTGAATGGAATGGTTTTATCCATCAGTCGACTCATCGTCTGCGGACCATTGCAGACCCCGAAAGGCATGACTCGGTACTGATAAGGGCCCTACCAGGTACAGCAAACGCCATCTTCTCTTTAAGTCTACCCTGCTAATAAAATGCGTGTCTTTCGGGCGGCTTAGTAGTCCGTTAATATACGGAAGCGGATAGGAATTAGTTTTCGTCAGTTCATTAAGTTTGCGACAGTCTAGACATATCCTTATTTTACCTGGTTTACGTACGGTGACAATAGGACTGCACCAGGGAGAGTTCGATTCCTCTATTACGCCTAATTCTAGTATCCTATCGAGTTCTTCAAATACTTCAGCCTGCTTAGGAGGGGACAATGGGTAATGTTTTGCCTTTACAGGAGTTGCATCACCTGTGTTTATATCGTGTGTTTATATCGTGTTCTCGATTTTGGGAAATATTTGTGGGGCGATAGCGTAAGCGTGCCAAAAATCGACTCCTAAGTATCCTTCTTGAGATAGAGTCGGCACTATATAAAATATTATCGATTTTATAACTCCTTTAAAATTCACAGGGAGTGAACAATAACCTAAAACTTGATTTTTAGAACCGTTTGCGGTTGAAATACTTGATCTAACTTGTTTTGCGTTGATGTTGTATTTTTTTACGAATTCTAAGCTTCCTTTCCCTAGGACTGTCACATTCGCTCCACAATCTAAGATGCACGTTAGTTCACTGTCAAAAATTTGGATTTTAGCATAGGGTCTACCATCATCAGAATTTGTCAAATAAGTTGTTTCAAGAGTCTTTCTAAAATTTTTCCTAAGAGCATAACGAGATCTGCATTTGATGATTTGCCGAGAAACTTTTGTATTAAATGGTTTACATGAATCAATGTTGTTTGGGGTCGGATAGAGTCGAGGTTGGGTTTGTAAGTCAGGGTTACAAAAATCAATGTTATTTGTTTGTGGGTCAATTCTAGGATGTGATTGTAATTCAGGATAGTGAAAGTCAATGTTGTTTGTTACTCGGTGTAATCGAGAATGTGGTGGAACGTCAGGGTTGGGACGAGGACCGGAGAGTGAATGTGAGGGTTTACTCTCAGGGTCTAAGCAAATTTCGGGATCTAACTCGTGGAACGAGCACTCCTGATCGCTTGCTCGCTCCGACGTCTGTTTCCCGGATGAGCATTGTTGCACTCCGGAGTCGTAATGCCTCTCTGTTCGCATTTGTAACAGAAGACTGAGCGAGTGGTTTCGGGGCAATAGATGTAGCTATGTCCTGCTTTCAGACAGTTCCAACATTTAATTTTGGAATATTCTCCCTTGATGTATTGTTTATTAAGTCTTAACGTTTCTATTTGTGGATCGAAATCTTCGTCTACCTCATCACAACTGGTCGATTCCATCGTAATCTCATCCACCTGTCGAGGTCGATATGTTGGGTACCTGAGCGCATTATTAGAAATGAGTGATCTTTCTGCTTCCCTAAGTAAGTCACGGTATTAATCTAATTCATCGGGTCTAGACCCGAAGGTCATGTTTAAAAGTTCGGGTCTGATAGTTTTTCTTATTATTTTGATCAAGGCGACGTCATCTAAGGGTCTCTCTAACTTTAGATTCATTTTAACCAATGATGAATGGAAGTCATCATAGCTTTCCTTCAGGTGTTATTTCCTAGCGGAAATCTTCATTAAAATGTCGAAATCACTTTCTAGGGTGCCAAATTGTTTAATAATGGCTCTTTTTAAAAGTTGCCCTAGAGTTCTGTTTTATGTATGTCCAGAACCAGGTTTCAGCTTTCCCTTTTAGGAAAATATGAAAATTTGCCATTAATATTAATCTTCGGGGCACTGGCTGCGTTCGGTGAGTGTGTCAATTTTGAATAAAAAATCCGATACATCTTCATCTCCGCTAAATGAGACCTTCCAGTCTTTTATTTTTATGAAGAAGGAAGCCGTGGAGGCGTTTTAATGAACATTTGAAGCTTGGGAGTTTATACCAGGGGATTGTTGTGCACCTCGATTATCACGTGACTGACCTAAGGTTCTCCTAATGTCTTCCATCTCTCTTCTAAACTCTTCTTGTGTGTTTCTCATGGTATTCCTTACGTACGCTATTAGAGTGTCCATGGCATTGCTTTTCGGTGAGGATGAAATCGGCTGAGGAGGTTGAGGACTAGTATTGTCTTGGGTCGCCATTATTGTACTGGTATTTAACCTTTCTTGTGTAGTGTCTCGCAAGGATGTGTTAGAGTGCTCACTAGTATCTAGAGATCTCGGGACAGAGGATGTCCTTATTGCCCTTGTACTGGTATCAGACTTTGTAGTCCCTAGACTAACTGTGCTACTCGACCTGTCGAAGTTCGACCGCGGCCCGTAACTACCGAGATCTGTTTAGTGTCCTGTGCTGCTGTGGAAGTCCTACCTCTCCCACTAGAAGTAGCCTGATTTGGGTTGGTATTTCGTGTAACCGATGTAGTTTTATCGCCTTTATCTGTGACTGATCGTGTGTTATATTTGTGCATAATGCACCAGTCAACTACATGAAAAAAACGCGGCTATTTATAACAAATAGTTTTCCAAACCAAAGAAAATAGTATGGAGGGGGGGGGGGGGGGGAATGTATACAGTAATTGAGTCACGAGTGCAGCGAAGCGAATGAGGAAAGACCAGAAAATTTTCGAAAGCAAATGCTTAAGGTGTCGAAGTTGTACAGCACCGGCGAAAGCTGAGAAAAGATTTACTAGCGCTTTTAACTCAATTAATCGTACCCGAGGTTTAACGAGTTCAAAAAAAATGAAAGCAAATATTCAAATTTCAGGAAGTAATTGTTCAAATGTAAAAAGTGTTATAAAAACGTTTGGAAGAGTTGTGCGGAAGAAAATAGGAGAAATTTGAAAAATGTGCTATTCGTACAGCTGTTCCTTTCCAAGTTTTTCCTTTTTCTTTTTTTTTAAAAAAAAAATATAAATAATTTTTTCTTTTATAGGTATATTATTATTAAAAATTAATTTTAAATATTTTAATTGATGTTTCTTGTATGTGTAAAAGTTCATAAAATATTGGATGCTAGGAAGAACTTGCAGTGGTACATGCTACGATTGTTTGTAATAAATATAAAAGAAAATTAAATTGTTCGTAATATTTAAAAAAAATTAGAAATATGTTTAAGAAGGCTATGATACTCTTAGGTGTCATGTCTCTCCTTACTCCGTTGGCCATTCAAATCTGTTTCTATGACAGAATATGATGTCTCAACGATCATTCCCAAAATTTCATTTTCCTTCTGTAAGCATTTAAAAAAAACTATGTCGTGTTACTATATGATTTCGAACCTGGATTATCTAGCAACATGCCTACCATTTTTAAAAGAGATAGTCAGGCACGGACTTATATAATTCAGGTTCGTGCAACATTAGGTTCCATGAACATAGCATTATTGCCGCAATTCTACTGACCTCTACTGGGAATTAGTACCAGACTTGCAATAATTCTTATGATCAGGAACAAAATTTAGGTGGAAAAAAATCAACAACAAAATTTTGCAGTGTGTATCATGGCTTGCATAGCAGTTGAAACCAGATTAGAAGATTCCAGAATTCTAGACTTATGCAACCGTTAGCTAGTTAAATGCTTACAAAAAAAATTACGAATCAATAAAAAATATAGCTATTTCCTCCTCCTTTTAGTAGCTTTTCACTTGGTTCCTTTTCTTCAAAAAAAAAATTCGTTGTTAGCCTTCGAGTGGCTTTAACGTTGGGAGCCATATATGTTACGCGCCGTTAAATACTTTCAATCAAAAATAATCTAACGATCCAAATGACCGGTTAAGGGGGTATAAAAGCTGGCCCGCTAGCTCAGTAAGTAAAAATTTGTCTTAACCAGGGTTTGGCCCGTAAGCATATAACATACTTCACACCCCAGGAAGCATGCTTAAAATATCACGAAATTCATATAAAATTAGAAAAAAGCCACAAGAAAAGGGGAACCAAAGCATCACTGCTAAAAGGAAGGAGAAATGGCTACATTGGGCATCACTTAAGTGATGATATGGCCAGATGGTTGCCATATAGAGGTACACTGGTCCCATCCCCAACCTATGACTGGCGAAGTACCCAGAATCTAACCTGTCCCGTTTTCAAAACAATTGTTACACTAGATACTGCTTACCATTGCCTTGTTCTCCTAGCATCCATTTAAAAAAAGATTTTAGCGATTCATTTTAAATTTTACAATTTCATTGTTATTAAATTTTTTTTATTTAAATTAATTTTTTTTTGTTTATTTTGTTTTAAAACGTTCTTTATGTTTATGTTTATTTAATTATTTAAACATCGAGACCTGAAAAGTCAATGAATGGCATTTTTTTTGATTTAATAAAATTAATAACTTCAAAAATAATAAAAATAAAAAATTATTTTTAGAAAGCTTGTCGGTGTCAAGCACTTACTATAATAAATAACCGACTAATAAACTAGGTTTGAATGTTTTTTTTCAAACTTGTCACGCCGTCGAAAAAATTAGATCTGGACACCCTAACCATATCATACCCTGAACGATGCTCGCGAGCGTTCTGCCAGCAATTTATTGAGCACCCCGAGAGAGACAAGGCGAAACGAAGTGTTGTACGTATACTACGCAACCTTCCAGTCTCAGACATACCATAACTATTCACATCAACTGAAGTTGCAGCAGTCATCAATGCAGCTAAACCATCTAAAGCTATTGGCCCAGACGGTATATCCATGCTGATGTTAAAACACCTTGGCGAGCGGGGAGTCTCGTATCTGACATCGGTTAACCTGTCAGTAAGAAGCTAGTGCCTGGAAAAAAGGCATTCTAAAACCTTGGAAAGATGCGACTGAGGGAACATCCTACAAGCCGATTTCCCTTTTATCACCGGTCGGAAAGACTCTAGAGGCTCTTCTCCTCCCTCAGCTAACCCGACAGCAGCACGTCACCAGCATGGATTCCGTAAAATGCACAGTACCACCACGGCATTAACAGCCATTACCACTCAGATATCACAGGGCTTGAACCAGCAGAGACATTGCGAAAGGACGATCCTCGTTGCGCTCGATCTATCGAAAGCTTTCGATACCGTCAACCACGCCACCCTCTTCAAAGACATCCTTCATTCCACAATGCCCAACTATACGAAGAGATGGATCGTGAACTATCTGAGTAGCCGTCAATCGTTCGTTGAGTTTTGAGACAAACGCTCACAACCTCGTAGAGTTAAACAAGGAGTTCCTCAGGGCGGGGTCCTGTCGCCACTTCTGTTTAACTTCTACATCTCTAACCTCCACACATCTCCACAGGGAGATGTGATATCATACGCAGACGATTGCACAATAATGGTAACAGGCCACAACATTGATGACTTATGTGATCTAGTGAATAGTTATTTCAGTGAAATACACGCTTTTTTCACTGCAAGGAACCTGTAACTATCACCAACGAAGTCTACAGCAACACTCTTCACCACCTGGACGAAGGAGGTAAAAATTAATCTTGGCATAGAAGTCGACGGCACACAAATTCCGATAGTGAACCACCTAAAAATCTTGGGAGTCACCTTTGATAGCCTGTTTACCTCCTCAGCTCACGCCACTGCAATCACGCACAAATTGCGAAGTAGATATAAGGTACTTAAAGCGCTAGCCGGCAGCACTTGGGAATGGGTAAAGAAACCTTGTTGGCTACCTATAAAACGATTGGCCGGTCAGTGGTAAACTACGCTGCCCCAGTGTGGTCACCTTCGTTGAGTGATACCCAGTGGAGAAACATACAAAGCTGCCAAAATGCTGCCTTACGCACCATCACAGGCTGCATGCACCATGTACATGTGTACATGTGTTTCCACATATACATGAGGAAACGAAGGTTCTACCCGTAAAGGAACATAATGTCATGCTGACAAAACAGTTCCTCCTGGTATGTCATCGGAGGAATCACCCATGCATTAACATCACACAGCTGGAGTTTCCTCCGAGGCATGTCAGGAAGGACCTTCGAACAAATGAGCAAGACATACGAAGATATACATAGGATCCACTAGATCAAAACTCGTATGGAGCAGCTTTGAACGACATTCACAGAGATGCCATCAATACCACACACATAGGGGCTTTTTGCCAATCTAGCCGGACATTAAGCAAAAAATTAAATTTAAGAAATGTAAAAATCTAAGTACGCAGCTCGACAGACAACAAAATTCTGCATCGTATAGTGAATTCTGAAGTCGTTTGCTTGAGATTTGTGGTTTTGGGACACTGTTAAAGTCAGGAAAGTTGGTTAAATTGCATGCGTGTTCATTGACTTTTTACGGTTTTGGGAGGTTTACAATATATTTTTTTTGTGAGTAAACTAATAAAGGTTTCACATTGATTTTTTTTCTGTGAAAGACTATATTACCAGCTATTATTAAAAATTTTATTAGAAATTTTTATGTTAAAAAAATTCGTTCGAAATTAAAAAAAAAACGAATTTTTTGTTCACTTTTTTTGTAAAAAAAATCAAAAGGTTTTTAAAAGTGAGTTTTGTTGTATCAAGTCAAATCTTTAACATCACAATAAAATTTGAAATCTCTACTTTTAAATTCCAAAAAAAAAAACGTTGCGCATAGTTGCGCCATTTTTTTTATGATTTTTTGAAATTTTCACCTTTTTTCTGTTTTTGCTCATCTTGCATAGGTATGCACATTAGGGTGGAGCGAATTTTTTTTTTCGAATTTCGAATCTCCTGTACTATGCATTCTGTGCCCTTAAACACGCTGAAAAAAAATTCAGCTTCCTAGGGCAAGGTCTTGAGGCGGTGCAGAGGACTTTAATTTTTTTGAACCAAACCGTTTTTTTTAATTCATATTTATTAACGCAATCTACAATTTCTTGATATTATTATTACTTGTGTTTTATAAACTAAAAAATTTAGAAAATAAAACACATTTGATTACTTTTTGTAGTTAATCCAAATTAATTCAGTCTTCTATTTCTTAACATAAAATACATTTTATATAAAATAAATAAGTGTTAAAAATAAAAGTAAAATATTACTTATTATCAGCCTTATTGTTGAAAATATTGAGATTTCGTCACAAACACTGGTATATCTTGTCTGCCCTTAATTCTGGAACGGATAAAACCATCTCTTGCTGCTGATCCACAGATTGAATTTAAAGCTTCAGTGACGAGTTTGACGCACTTTTCCACGGCTTGAGTATGGCAAGGAATGTTTTCAAATACAATAATTTTATTTTCCGAACGAATTAAATTTATAATTTCCGCATAAGTATAATTCATTGTCAATGGAGCTTCTGTTACAAGAAGACCTTGACTTTATGTCAAACCATGTAGGTGAGTACAATTTCATAACGAAAAGCGCCAGTTGTTTTAGACTATCCGATGGATAAGCAATACCAATATACAAACGAGGAATCCTATAGCACAAGTTAACCATCGAGAGTGTGCTAATTTCCCTGGGTCTCATCTAGTTAAACTTGGTGAAACTAATCCAGGTGAAATGGCAGAACATATTTCGTATAAGTATTTTTGATCAGTGCTTAATAAGTTAATATCAACTTTTGGCAATTCTGTGGAAATTGCTTCAAAAGCTACTGGTTTAAAATCAAGGCACTTGTTAAGTTGTTTTACTATATCGCCGGAAAAACTATTAGGACCTGTAGTGGTTCCATCGATACTTAAAAACAAATGACGAAGCGGTAATTCATTTGCGTGCAATAAACACACAAATCATTGTAAAGGTCGTTTCGGATGTTTTTCTAATAAAGCAATTACACCATTTTTATGTGCAGTATTGACAGCCGTTACATCACATCCGACTGCAACCAAAGATAATTTAAAGTTATACTTTTCTTCCATTAAGCCAAGGATATTTTTTTGAATATTAACTGCTTTTCCTAAATCTATCGACAAATGACCTATATACTCAGAATTTGATTCAGATATCAGCGAGATATGTTCTTCTGTAATTGTCTTCCGGTGTGACTCAAAATAAATAGCCGTCAGAGGTTTTTTGCAACTTTCTCAACGTATTTTACTTCGGTCTATTACGCATGATGCATTTTGATGATGCATAGGTCCTATTATATTATCTTCCTCCGATTTTGATGTTTCGCTTGAACAGCTGCTAGATGACACATGTACTGCTGATGATGAAGAAGCAGTAATGTTAATGTTTTTAAGTACAAACTCATCATACTTTCGTTTTCTTACTGCACTGCGTCGTAGATTTTGTTGCTCATTTTGTTGATCCTTTAAAAGATTTTCCTTAGCAGCTGGTACTTTAGTAATACACTTACATAAATTTCTGAATACACACTTACACGTTGCAATGTCAAATAACTTTTCTTGGGAATCCTTGAAAAATGTTGCTTCTTGGCGTCACTGCGCAATTTCTTCATACTCTTGTACTTGATGTAATACGAAATTAATCTTGCGACAACTTGTTGATGGCTTATTGTTGGAATCGATGCCTTCTCCCACATTTGTTCGATATCAGTAGCAATTTTTTCACATACATATGTATATACTTTACTGAAGGATCTTTTGCATTGTGTAATTCAAGCAAATCGTTTTTTATCAATATGTAGTATTTAATAATATCACAATAAGTCGGTAACATATTGACGTTTAATGGAAGTAGTGTTCCAAATACAGGACAATGCAAATCTTTCCGAGTTTTAGGCATAATGTTCATAACACATAAAAAAGATTGTAAGAAATTTATTACTTAAAAAATTCGTTTGTGCTAAACTTTTGTTGAATATGTACGTACCACTTTAACTTTCTTAAAGTAGAATTAGCCGAACGTCTACGTCCCGTACTGTACTGTAACGAAACAGCTGATCCCGTTTTGTTATTTGAAATCAATGTAAATGCTTACCGAATATTAATATCACGTTGACGAAACGGCTCAACCTGTATAAAATAGAAATTCCTTACGTTCTTACGTGACATTTGTACAGCTATGATGGGCTGTTTGTATGTTAAATTGTATTGGTGTAAAGTCGCTCTATTTTATGGTACTTTTCTTTAATAATAATGTTTGTGGAAATTGAGCAACACGTTTTATATAATACACCTCTGCATATATGAATATGTTTATATGTATATAATAAAAAAACAATCACGTACAATATCAGCCCAATCTTGAATAAAAATTCCGCGGGAGTTTTTTTCATTTTTCCTATTCAAATTCAATGTTAAAAAAATAAAAAGCGAAACAAGTCCCTCGGAATTTTTATTATAAATATAACAAATTTAATGCATACATTTAATTATTAAATTAAATTATTAATTTAAATTATTAAAATAAATAACTATCAAAGTGCTAGATTATGTACATATGTAAATGCGCACACACACAAAATTTTACTCCTATTAAAGCCATTTTGGTACTTTTTCAAGCAAGCATGTACGAAAAGAAAATTTACAATGACAATCACTGTTTCGAACAGCTGACTGTTTATTTATTGTATGTTTTGTTTTTTTTTCCTGGACATATTTAGTAATTGTAAAAACCACAGACTATGGTAAAAACATTAAATCAGTAAATAAATCCTCAGAATACATTATAATCGAGATTAATTGAGTTTTAAAATATATAATTTAATCTGATGTAGAAAACAAACAATTAGATACAAAATACAATATGGTTGTACCATGTGTTGTTTATATTATTTTGTACGACAAGTACGGCACGTTTTTAAATTTTCTATAATCGCACAAACGTGCTTACAGTACGGTACGTTACAGTAGGGAGACGTGGACGTTCGGCTAATTCTACCTTTACAAAGAAGCTGGAATAAATAACAATAAAGCAACATTAACATAAGGGAATTCCCCAACTTCAAGTATTATGCATACATATAAATTTAAGTGTTGCTAATAATATTCTACAGTGGTGGAAACCAAAGCATTTAAAATGATACTAAAGCTAGATTTACACGATTAAAATTATCTTCAAATTGCTTCAAACTCGTGTAGCAAAATTTCTTCAAAATTTATTTATTTAATAGTTATTGCTCTTCAAAATGCTTCAAACTCGTGTAAACAGCAAAAATTCTTCGAAATTTATTTATTTAATAGTTATTAATAGTTTTTAAATAAGTTTGAAGCATTTTGAGGAGCAATTTTGAAGAAAATTTCAATCGTGTAAATCTAGCTTAACTTTTAATTTAAAAAATAGAGCAATTAGAAAAATCAATGGAATACTCTCAAATTTCGCCGGTCGTGCGCCACCTCTAAATTTGGTTATAGAATTCTGATTTTTTGCATCAATTAATATTTTTTAAAGGGTCATCTATTAATAATACAGGAGATTTAAAAATACGAAAAAAATGTTGCCCATTTTCATTCCCCCCTAATGTACATATGATAGAAACCCTTTCGTCAGTCATAAAATGTTTTGGTTGTACGTAGATTTTTTTTCTTTAAATTATTACATTTAAGACTAATATTCTATAATTTGATTTTTCAAGCAATTAGGTCACTTTTAATATTTATATAAAAATGTTTTATATATTTTAATATCCAATATTTTGCTATCACAATGGATAGCTTCCTCAGGGATAATACAAGTTTTGAATTATAATAAATTAATAAAATGAAAATTTTTTTAACAGAAAATAAAAAGTTTACAATGATATACAATTATGATATATAGTATACATATAAAAACTTGTTTGGAATAATAAATGAAAAATTAAATATGTAATATTTTTAGTTTCTAAACTTATTCTTATAAATTAAATGTCTGTAATTTTGAGCTACATTGTTTGTATCTGTTTTAAAATTCTCTTTTCTAATCTTACATTAATAATCTGTAACATTTCTAACATAAATCGTCATTTATAATTTGTTTCTGTATTTAATACAGTGGTATTTTCAAAATCTGTATAATGATGTAAATTGTAACAGTGTGATAATGCAGTTGTTTTTTGGCATCCTATGACACCAACAATGCACAAGATTTTAATACATGGCGCAACTGTAATGAGCGAGGCATTGCTGCCTATTGGGCTATTATCAGAACAAGCGTCTCAGGCACGAAATAAACATTTTGCTAGAGGCATTATTTTGCAAAAGGCCCTTTACGAAAGAAGCAATTTGTTTTATGCTTCCACCTGTACTTGGATCTGAAGAGAGTTCAGATTCGGAAGAGGACGAAGAAGAACCATGTCACTCATCATCATCTTAGTTCAGAAGAGAAGCTATTTTAAATAAATTAGTTGTTATTATTTTAAATAAAATTTGTTGTTAATATTATAAATAAGTTATAATTACATAAATTAAATACTTGAAATACATAAAAGTCACATAAAATCTTAAATTTTTTTTTTTGGAAATTAAAAAAAAAAATTGACAAGGCCGTTCCGGGGGTGGGTTTGGAGGGATACCTCCCCTGACCATAAAAGTAAAAAAAAATTAATTTTTATAGTATTAAGGCGTTAGTAATATATTTTTTTTAATAATTACATTTTTTTTAAATATTATTTTATGTAACCGCCCACAAAATAGGGCGGGGTCAAAAAGTGTAATTTTACGATCTCCTGGGTATAATTTTAGGTTTTTTAACTTTCGTCGACGTTAAAAGTTGAATTTGCCAAGCAAAAACTTGAAAAAAAATTGAATTTTTCAGAGGTTGGATTAGTTCTTCTAGGGGGAACTTTTTCCTCCTTGGTCCGATTTTATTTATTTTCTGCCAAGTTTCATCGATCTAGGGGCACTCAATAACTTTTAAGAAGCAAATTAAGCTAAAACAAAAAGTAATGTCCGGCTAGATTGGCAAAAACCCCTATGTACCACGGTCGCAGGATACCTAATACATGTCGTACTTGGAGGCCGCCCACCGCCCATTGCACATACCGAACAACAACTGCCACGGAAGACAAGAGTAGTTCTGGCACAACTGAGATCGGGATGGAGCATGTTACGCGCCGTTAAATACTCTCAATCAAAAATAATCTAACGATCCAAATGACCGGTTAATGGGGTATAAAAGCTGGCCCGCTAGCTCAGTTAGCAAAAATTTGTCTTAACCAGGGTTTGGTACGTAAGCATATAACATACTTCACACCCCATGAAGCGTGCTTAAAATATCACGAAATTCATATAAAATTAGAAAAAAAAAACACAACAAAAGGGGAACCAAAGCATCACTGCTAAAAGGAAGGAGAAATGACTACATTGGGCATCACTTAAGTGATGATATGGCCAGATGGTTGCCATATAGAGGTACACTGGTCCCATACCCAACCTATGACTGGCGAAGTACCCAGAATCTAACCTGTCCCGTTTACAAAACAATTGTTACACTAGATACTGCTTACCATTGCCTTGTTCTCCTAGCATCCGTTTAAAAAAAGATTTTAGCGATTCATTTTAAATTTTACAATTTCATTGTTATTAAATTTTTTTTATTTAAATTCATTTTTTTTTTGTTTATTTTGTTTTAAATTTTTAAATAACACTTAGTTTTATTTTGTGTTTCTAGATATAAGTTATAATTAATGAAATAAAAAAAATTATATTAGTGGAAAAAAATTTACAATCTAGATTAAAATTAAAACTTACAAATACCTTAGACTTAACTATTTATAAATTACGTGTTGTTGTTGCTGATGTTGTTGTAGCTCCTCGTTGTATGTATCAGTAGCTGGTGGTTGTTGTTGTGTTTGTTGATTTTTGTTTTGGGCTTCCTATTTTTATGTTGTTAGGTTTTTATGTCAACATTTCGTTTGTTTTTATTCTTTAGGTACTTTTTTTTTTATTTTGATAGTAAATTTGTTTTTTTCTTTCTCATTTTGGTACTTCATTGTATTGTTTGGGTTAAATTTTATTAAAATAAATGAATTTTTTTTCTTTTTTTTTAAATTTGTAGTTCTTGTTAAAATTGTTTCGTATTTTTTTTTTACATTTTTATTTTGGTACCAAATTTGTTCATTTTGTTATCTCAGTTGAGTTTTATGCAAATCAAATTAAAATTCATAAAAATTGTATGAAAATTGTTGGCACGTTTTTACATACTTTTTCATTTTAGTACTAACTTTACTGTATGGCCTTATTTGTGACAATTTTACCAGCAATTAAAGATAAACTTAATTTTATTTATTTACTTGTTTAACCAAAAAGAACTTTGTTCTAAATTTAATTGAAATTTTATGTGTTTTCTTTTTTTTACATAAAACATTTTAAAAATATTGTTGTTGTGTTTTGTATAATATTCTAGTTATTGTTGTAGTATTGTCCTAACTGGGCCAAACAGAAAATGCAGTTGCTTGGGGCCACGATTAACACCTTTGAAACTAGTTTGCTCTGTTACTTTTTATTCCTCTTATGTATTTAACATGAATTGTTTTGGTAAATTGTTTAGAATTTCCACTTTTTTTAATAAAATTTCTAGGAAAAGTTATTTATACTCTTTTTAGTTGTATTACAGATAGTTTTTTTTGTTTTACAATTTAGAAATATTTTTTTTTGTTTAAGTTTTATTTAAAGAAAAATTTCACTTTTGATTTATAAGTTTAAAAAGAACGTTTTTTTTATTTGTAATTAGGTTTATTTTGAGACACATAAATAAACAAGCATTTGTTTAATTTTGTTTAACAAAAGTAGTAAAACTGCGTTTTTATAAACTTTTCTCGGTTTGTGTTTGACTTTTTCATGTATTATTTTCGCGTCACAATAAAATATTCCTTTTCCGACTGACGACTTCGACTGTTTTCTGGCAACTAACTTTTCTTTGATGCCTGTACCAAGAATGATAAAATTAAGATTACGCCAACACGCGTAAAATTTTAAAATGTTCTGCGCATTTTGGAACTGTGATGTTACACGTTCTGTGTTTCTATTGGTTAATTTTTTCTCACTTGTTTTTTTTTTTACTGTCGTTTTGCTTGCATTTGCTCACTGCACACTTCATGTTTATATTTTTTGTTGTTGTTTTTCTTTTTTAAACAGCTTTTATTTTAGAACTCTCAGAGAGATTTCAATTGCAAGGTTGCCAACTCTCACATTTTTCGCAAGAAATTTTAATTCTAACACATGAAAGATTCTTGGTAACCCTTAGAATGGAACTTCTACGTCACGTAACGGGAAATCATGCGCATGGCGTCATCTTTATTTTATCATTCTTGGCCTGTACAACTTCAAAGAAAAATTGCGTTTTGCTCAATAACAATGGAAAAAAATAACTGTTTCCACATTTCTCACATATTTGGAATCCCTTATGTTGTTCTTGCGCGAGAGATGATACACGCTCATACTTGCATGTATGTGTGTGTGCATAAACATAAGTGAATAAAAAAATCTCTACACTAGCCAGTTAATTGTGTATGTTAAATGCACAGCGCAATTATGAGGGTGTATTATCTGGGTGAGAAAGAATGAGAACGAAATAACACGCTACATTTTTTTCGCGTCTTTTTTCGAACATTCTTTTGTTTTTTTTTCGCTGTTGTAAATAAGAAAAAAAATCCTAACACGAGAAAGAGAGTTGTTACCAACTAAAAAAAAAGAATGGAATTCCAAATATGTCATAGCGCAAATACACTGGGTGCATGGTATGGTCATGATATATTAGAGCAAGGCAAAACATTTTTCAAAAAAAATCCGTAACAAACCTGCTTCAAATCAGTGTCTGTGATAAATGGTTTGAACAGGCAGGATTTAGGCGCTATTAGGGTCAGTAAAAATAGAATATATGTATGTAACTCTATAAGAGTAAGTATACGTGTGGCACGACCCACGAGGCCGGGCACATACAAAACTGAGCGTTCAGGCACGAATATCAGAGGCGTGATATTTTCCAATATACCTATCCACAGGTCTTCGATGTCGTACAAAGCATTGCCTATCTTTTTTGTTATTCGGCATTTTACAAATTTAGGGTTAAATTTAGCGTTTATTTCTTTTTTAAAATCGCTTTGGGACTGATTCCGGCGAAATACTTCCTGTCCTTCGATGTAATTCACGGGAGGCTTTCTCATGGGCAATATTAAGGTTTTGACTTATCTTTTCCCTTATATGTTGAAGTTTGTCGGAATGTTTCACCACAGTATCATCAGACATGATATTTAGTTTTTCCAACAGTTGGTACGAGGAACCGTGTAGGATCATATTTTGCCCAAAAACGGCAGAGTAGGGCGAACATTGGGTAGCTGTATGAAAATCACTACGTAGAATTGACAGTATTTTATGGATGTCCCTGTCCCAGTTTGTGTGATCTGACTCGTCTTTGACAAAATAACGGATTTTGGAAATAATTTCCCTGTTTGCTCTCTCGGATGCGTTCGCTTGAGGTGAATAAAATCCGGTTGCTATGTGAGTAATACCGTAAACTGAAAAGAATTCCCTAATTTCCTTAGACGTGAATTGTTTGGCATTGTCGCTATGGACATATTGTGGTACCCCATAGGTACAAAAGATCTCCTTCTGGAAAAACTCAGTAACGTTACTTGCTGTAGCCGATCTCATCGGTTTTAGGAATACAAATTTGCTAAAATGGTCAATAACTATAAACAATTGGCAATTTCTTGATTTGGTGCATGGGTAAGGTCCCAAAAAATCGCAGAATAATCTTTGGAAAGGTCGGGTCGTTATAATTTGGTTTCCCATCGGTGGACGTAGGGTCTGATTTGACGGTTTTATCATTTTGCAATCGTCGCAATTCTTGACGTACATTTTTACGTCGCGTGCCATCTGAGGCCAGAAATATTTTTGTCTAATACGGTACAGCATTTTATTATAACCTCCGTGGCAGCCTTCATCATGAGCAGACTTTATCACCTCAGTAGTTAGGGTTTCGGGTAACCACAATCTCCAGGGATTTTCGTTGCTACCGTCATTAAATTTTACTCGTTTGTAAATGTGGTTATCTACGACAACTAGATCGGGAAATCGGTCTTTATTTCCAATTACTTCCTCCCTTATTCTTTTATATTCTGGTCATTAAATTCGGGTGATTTCGGGTGATGATTTACAAACCTGTATTTTGTCCACGTCAAATCGTGATAATGTGTCTGGCACTACGTTCATTGAACCTTTACGATGTTCAATGGTGAATGCGAAATTTTGGAGTTTTAGACTCCACCGAGCTAATCTGCCATTTAAATCTTTCTGGCTCATAAGCCAACGTAAGCTCGAATGGTCTGTGATGATTTTAAATGGGAGTCCCTCCACATATTGTCTGAATCTCTTTACGCAAATCATAGCCGCCAAACATTCTAACTCTGTCACAGTATAATTACGCTGTGCCTTGTTCAATTTCTTGGACACAAACGCAATTGGGTGTTCCCTACCGTCGTCGTCTAATTGGAATAAAACTCCACCGACGCCAATTCGCGACGCATCGCACTGGAGAGTAAATTCTGTAGAAAAATCAGGTTGGGCCACATGATAGAGCAGATTTTAAACTATTGAAGGAATTAATAGCTTCTGGACTCAGTCGAAACGGTTTTACGGATTTACGTAGGCAATCGGTAAGTGGACCTTCTAAATCTGAGAAGTTCTTAATAAACGCACAATACCAATTTGCCATGCCTATGAAACGTCTAACTTGACGAGGTGTTTTGGTTATAGGAAATTGAACAATCGAGGCCACTTTCTCTGGGTCGACTTTGAGAATGCCACCACCAATTCTATATCCGAGATATTTGATCTCGCGTTGGCAAAATTTGCTTTTCCCTACATTTATTGTGAGGCCGGCCGATTTTAAACACTGTGAAACTTCAAATAATATGCGCATGTGGCTATCAAAATCCTGACTACATATAAGGAGGTCGTCTAGGTATATGAAGACATTATCTCTTAACCTGAATGGAATGGTTTTATCCATCAGTCGACTCATCGTCTGCGTACCATTGCAGACCCCGAAAGGCATGACTCGGTACTGATAAGGGCCCTACCAGGTACAGCAAACGCCATCTTCTCTTTAAGTCTACCCTGCTAATAAAATGCGTGTCTTTCGGGCGGCTTAGTAGTCCGTTAATATACGGGAGCGGATAGGAATTAGTTTTCGTCAGTTCATTAAGTTTGCGACAGTCTAGACATATCCTTATTTTACCTGGTTTACGTACGGTGACAATAGGACTGCACCAGGGAGAGTTCGATTCCTCTATTACGCCTAATTCTAGTATCCTATCGAGTTCTTCAAATACTTCAGCCTGCTTAGGAGGGGACAATGGGTAATGTTTTGCCTTTACAGGAGTTGCATCACCTGTGTTTATATCGTGTTCTCGATTTTGGGAAATATTTGTGGGGCGATAGCGTAAGCGTGCCAAAAATCGACTCCTAAGTATCCTTCTTGAGATAGAGTCGGCACTATATAAAATATTATCGATTTTATAACTCCTTTAAAATTCACAGGGAGTGAACAATAACCTAAAACTTGATTTTTAGAACCGTTTGCGGTTGAAATACTTGATCTAACTTGTTTCGCGTTGATGTTGTATTTTTTTTACGAATTCTAAGCTTCCTTTCCCTAGGACTGTCACATTCGCTCCAGAATCTAAGAGGCACGTTAGTTCACTGTCAAAAATTTGGATTTTAGCATAGGGTCTACCATCATCAGAATTTGTCAAATAAGTTGTTTCAAGAGTCTTTCTAAAATTTTTCCTAAGAGCATAACGAGATCTGCATTTGATGATTTGCCGAGAAACTTTTGTATTAAATGGTTTACATGAATCAATGTTGTTTGGGGTCGGATAGAGTCGAGGTTGGGTTTGTAAGTCAGGGTTACAAAAATCAATGTTATTTGTTTGTGGGTCAATTCTAGGATGTGATTGTAATTCAGGATAGTGAAAGTCAATATTGTTTGTTACTCGGTGTAATCGAGAATGTGGTGGAACGTCAGGGTTGGGACGAGGACCGGAGAGTGAATGTGAGGGTTTACTCTCAGGGTCTAAGCAAATTTCGGGATCTAACTCGTGGAACGAGCACTCCTGATCGCTTGCTCGCTCCGACGTCTGTTTCCCGGATGAGCATTGTTGCACTCCGGAGTCGTAATGCCTCTCTGTTCGCATTTGTAACAGAAGACTGAGCGAGTGGTTTCGGGGCAATAGATGTAGCTATGTCCTGCTTTCAGACAGTTCCAACATTTAATTTAGGAATATTCTCCCTTGATGTATTGTTTATTAAGTCTTAACGTTTCTATTTGTGGATCGAAATCTTCGTCTACCTCATCACAACTGGTCGATTCCATCGTAATCTCATCCACCTGTCGAGGTCGATATGTTGGGTACCTGAGCGCATTATTAGAAATAAGTGATCTTTCTACTTCCCTAAGTAAGTCACGGTATTAATCTAATTCATCGGGTCTAGACCCGAAGGTCATGTTTAAAAGTTCGGGTCTGATAGTTTTTCTTATTATTTTGATCAAGGCGACGTCATCTAAGGGTCTCTCTAACTTTAGATTCATTTTAACCAATGATGAATGGAAGTCATCATAGCTTTCCTTCAGGTGTTATTTCCTAGCGGAAATCTTCATTAAAATGTCGAAATCACTTTCTAGGGTGCCAAATTGTTTAATAATGGCTCTTTTTAAAAGTTGCCCTAGAGTTCTGTTTTATGTATGTCCAGAACCAGGTTTCAGCTTTCCCTTTTAGGAAAATATGAAAATTTGCCATTAATATTAATCTTCGGGGCACTGGCTGCGTTCGGTGAGTGTGTCAATTTTGAATAAAAAATCCGATACATCTTCATCTCCGCTAAATGAGACCTTCCAGTCTTTTATTTTTATGAAGAAGGAAGCCGTGGAGGCGTTTTAATGAACATTTGAAGCTTGGGAGTTTATACCAGGGGATTGTTGTGTACCTCGATTATCACGTGACTGACCTAAGTTTCTCCTAATGTCTTCCATCTCTCTTCTAAACTCTTCTTGTGTGTTTCTCATGGTATTCCTTACGTACGCTATTAGAGTGTCCATGGCATTGCTTTTCGGTGAGGATGAAATCGGCTGAGGAGGTTGAGGACTAGTATTGTCTTGGGTCGCCATTATTGTACTGGTATTTAACCTTTCTTGTGTCGTGTCTCGCAAGGATGTGTTAGAGTGCTCACTAGTATCTAGAGATCTCGGGACAGAGGATGTCCTTATTGCCCTTGTACTGGTATCAGACTTTGTAGTCCCTAGACTAACTGTGCTACTCGACCTGTCGAAGTTCGACCGCGGCCCGTAACTACCGAGATCTGTTTAGTGTCCTGTGCTGCTGTGGAAGTCCTACCTCTCCCACTAGAAGTAGCCTGATTTGGGTTGGTATTTCGTGTAACCGATGTAGTTTTATCGCCTTTATCTGTGACTGATCGTGTGTTATATTTGTGCATAATGCACCAGTCAACTACATGAAAAAAACGCGGCTACTTATAACAAATAGTTTTCCAAACCAAAGAAAATAGTACGGAGGGGGGGGGGGGGGGGGGAATGTATACAGTAATTGAGTCACGAGTGCAGCGAAGCGAATGACGAAAGACCAGGAAATTTTCGAAATAAAATGCTTAAGGTGTCGAAGTTGTACAGCACCGGCGAAAGCTGAGAAAAGATTTACTAGCGCTTTTAACTCAATTAATCGTACCCGAGGTTTAACGAGTTCAAAAAAAATGAAAGCAAATATTCAAATTTCAGGAAGTAATTGTTCAAATGTAAAAAGTGTTATAAAAACGTTTGGAAGAGTTGTGCGGAAGAAAATAGGAGAAATTTGAAAAATGTGCTATTCGTACAGCTGTTCCTTTCCAAGTTTTTCCTTTTTCTTTTTTTTTAAAAAAATAATATTAATAATTTTTTCTTTTATAGGTATATTATTATTAAAAATTAATTTTAAATATTTTAATTGATGTTTCTTGTATGTGTAAAAGTTCATAAAATATTGGATGGTAGGAAGAACTTGCAGTGGTACATGCTACGATTGTTTGTAATAAATATAAAAGAAAATTAAATTGTTCGTAATATTTAAAAAAATTAGAAATATGTTTAAGAAGGCTATGATACTCTTAGGTGTCATGTCTCTCCTTACTCCGTTGGCCATTCAAATCTGTTTCTATGACAGAATATGATGTCTCAACGATCATTCCCAAAATTTCATTTTCCTTCTGTAAGCATTTAAAAAAAACTATGTCGTGTTACTATATAATTTCGAACCTGGATTATCTAGCAACATGCCTACCATTTTTAAAAGAGATAGTCAGGCACGGACTTATATAATTCAGGTTCGTGCAACATTAGGTTCCATGAACATAGCATTATTGCCGCAATTCTACTGACCTCTACTGGGAATTAGTACCAGACTTGCAATAATTCTTATGATCAGGAACAAAATTTAGGTGGAAAAAAATCAACAACAAAATTTTGCAGTGTGTATCATGGCTTGCATAGCAGTTGAAACCAGATTAGAAGATTCCAGAATTCTAGACTTATGCAACCGTTAGCTAGTTAAATGCTTACAAAAAAAATTACGAATCAATAAAAAATATAGCTATTTCCTCCTCCTTTTAGTAGCTTTTCACTTGGTTCCTTTTCTTCAAAAAAAAAATTCGTTGTTAGCCTTCGAGTGGCTTTAACGTTGGGAGCCATATATGTTACGCGCCGTTAAATACTTTCAATCAAAAATAATCTAACGATCCAAATGACCGGTTAAGGGGGTATAAAAGCTGGCCCGCTAGCTCAGTAAGTAAAAATTTGTCTTAACCAGGGTTTGGCCCGTAAGCATATAACATACTTCACACCCCAGGAAGCATGCTTAAAATATCACGAAATTCATATAAAATTAGAAAAAAGCCACAAGAAAAGGGGAACCAAAGCATCACTGCTAAAAGGAAGGAGAAATGGCTACATTGGGCATCACTTAAGTGATGATATGGCCAGATGGTTGCCATATAGAGGTACACTGGTCCCATCCCCAACCTATGACTGGCGAAGTACCCAGCATCTCCTAGCATCTCCTGTCCCGTTTTCAAAACAATTGTTACACTAGATACTGCTTACCATTGCCTTGTTCTCCTAGCATCCATTTAAAAAAAGATTTTAGCGATTAATTTTAAATTTTACAATTTCATTGTTATTAAATTTTTTTTATTTAAATTAATTTTTTTTTGTTTATTTTGTTTTAAAACGTTCTTTATGTTTATGTTTATTTAATTATTTAAACATCGAGACCTGAAAAGTCAATGAATGGCATTTTTTTTGATTTAATAAAATTAATAACTTCAAAAATAATAAAAATAAAAAATTATTTTTAGAAAGCTTGTCGGTGTCAAGCACTTACTATAATAAATAACCGACTAATAAACTAGGTTTGAATGTTTTTTTTCAAACTTGTCACGCCGTCGAAAAAATTAGATCTGGACACCCTAACCATATCATACCCTGAACGATGCTCGCGAGCGTTCTGCCAGCAATTTATTGAGCACCCCAAAAGAGACAAGGCGAAACGAAGTGTTGTACGTATACTACGCAACCTTCCAGTCTCAGACATACCATAACTATTCACATCAACTGAAGTTGCAGCAGTCATCAATGCAGCTAAACCATCTAAAGCTATTGGCCCAGACGGTATATCCATGCTGATGTTAAAACACCTTGGCGAGCGGGGAGTCTCGTATCTGACATCGGTTAACCTGTCAGTAAGAAGCTAGTGCCTGGAAAAAAGGCATTCTAAAACCTTGGAAAGATGCGACTGAGGGAACATCCTACAGGCCGATTTCCCTTTTATCACCGGTCGGAAAGACTCTAGAGGCTCTTCTCCTCCCTCAGCTAACCCGACAGCAGCACGTCACCAGCATGGATTCCGTAAAATGCACAGTACCACCACGGCATTAACAGCCATTACCACTCAGATATCACAGGGCTTGAACCAGCAGAGACATTGCGAAAGGACGATCCTCGTTGCGCTCGATCTATCGAAAGCTTTCGATACCGTCAACCACGCCACCCTCTTCAAAGACATCCTTCATTCCACAATGCCCAACTATACGAAGAGATGGATCGTGAACTATCTGAGTAGCCGTCAATCGTTCGTTGAGTTTTGAGACAAACGCTCACAACCTCGTCGAGTTAAACAAGGAGTTCCTCAGGGCGGGGTCCTGTCGCCACTTCTGTTTAACTTCTACATCTCTAACCTCCACACATCTCCACAGGGAGATGTGATATCATACGCAGACGATTGCACAATAATGGTAACAGGCCACAACATTGATGACTTATGTGATCTAGTGAATAGTTATTTCAGTGAAATACACGCTTTTTTCACTGCAAGGAACCTGTAACTATCACCAACGAAGTCTACAGCAACACTCTTCACCACCTGGACGAAGGAGGTAAAAATTAATCTTGGCATAGAAGTCGACGGCACACAAATTCCGATAGTGAACCACCTAAAAATCTTGGGAGTCACCTTTGATAGCCTGTTTACCTCCTCAGCTCACGCCACTGCAATCACGCACAAATTGCGAAGTAGATATAAGGTACTTAAAGCGCTAGCCGGCAGCACTTGGGGTATGGGTAAAGAAACCTTGTTGGCTACCTATAAAACGATTGGCCGGTCAGTGGTAAACTACGCTGCCCCAGTGTGGTCACCTTCGTTGAGTGATACCCAGTGGAGAAACATACAAAGCTGCCAAAATGCTGCCTTACGCACCATCACAGGCTGCATGCACCATGTACATGTGTACATGTGTTTCCACATATACATGAGGAAACGAAGGTTCTACCCGTAAAGGAACATAATGTCATGCTGACAAAACAGTTCCTCCTGGTATGTCATCGGAGGAATCACCCATGCCTTAACATCACACAGCTGGAGTTTCCTCCGAGGCATGTCAGGAAGGACCTTCGAACAAATGAGCAAGACATACGAAGATATACATAGGATCCACTAGATCAAAACTCGTATGGAGCAGCTTTGAACGACATTCACAGAGATGCCATCAATACCACACACATAGGGGCTTTTTGCCAATCTAGCCGGACATTAAGCAAAAAATTAAATTTAAGAAATGTAAAAATCTAAGTACGCAGCTCGACAGACAACAAAATTCTGCATCGTATAGTGAATTCTGAAGTCGTTTGCTTGAGATTTGTGGTTTTGGGACACTGTTAAAGTCAGGAAAGTTGGTTAAATTGCATGCGTGTTCATTGACTCTTTACGGTTTTGGGAGGTGTACAATATATTTTTTTTTGTGAGTAAACTAATAAAGGTTTCACATTGATTTTTTTTTTCTGTGAAAGACTATATTACCAGCTATTATTAAAAATTTTATTAGAAATTTTTATGTTAAAAAAATTCGTTCGAAATTAAAAAAAAAACGAATTTTTTGTTCACTTTTTTTGTAAAAAAAATCAAAAGGTTTTTAAAAGTGAGTTTTGTTGTATAAAGTCAAATCTTTAACATCACAATAAAATTTGAAATCTCTACTTTTAAATTCCAAAAAAAAAAAAACGTTGCGCATAGTTGCGCCATTTTTTTTTATGATTTTTTGAAATTTTCACCTTTTTTCTCTTTTTGCTCATCTTGCATAGGTATGTACATTAGGGTGGAGCGAATTTTTTTTTTCGAATTTCGAATCTCCTGTACTATGCATTCTGTGCCCTTAAACACGCTGAAAAAAAATTCAGCTTCCTAGGGCAAGGTCTTGAGGCGGTGCAGAGGACTTTAATTTTTTTGAACCAGACCGTTTTTTTTAATTCATATTTATTAATGCAATCTACAATTTCTTGATATTATTATTACTTGTGTTTTATAAACTAAAAAATTTAGAAAATAAAACACATTTGATTACTTTTTTTAGTTAATCCAAATTAATTCAGTCTTCTATTTCTTAACATAAAATACATTTTATATAAAATAAATAAGTGTTAAAAATAAAAGTAAAATATTACTTATTATCAGCCTTATTGTTGAAAATATTGAGATTTGGTCACAAACACTGGTATATCTTGTCTGCCCTTAATTCTGGAACGGATAAAACCATCTCTTGCTGCTGATCCACAGATTGAATTTAAAGCTTCAGTGACGAGTTTGACGCACTTTTCCACGGCTTGAGTATGGCAAGGAATGTTTTCAAATACAATAATTTTATTTTCCGAACGAATTAACTTTATAATTTCCGCATACGTATAATTCATTGTCAATGGAGCTTCTGTTACAAGAAGACCTTGACTTTATGTCAAACCATGTAGGTGAGTACAATTTCATAACGAAAAGCGCCAGTTGTTTTAGACTATCCGATGGATAAGCAATACCAATATACAAACGAGGAATCCTATAGCACAAGTTAACCATCGAGAGTGTGCTAATTTCCCTGGGTTAGTTAAACTTGGTGAAACTAATCCAGGTGAAATGGCAGAACATATTTCGTATAAGTATTTTTGATCAGTGCTTAATAAGTTAATATCAACTTTTGGCAATTCTGTGGAAATTGCTTCAAAAGCTACTGGTTTAAAATCAAGGCACTTGTTAAGTTGTTTTACTATATCGCCGGAAAAACTATTAGGACCTGTAGTGGTTCCATCGATACTTAAAAACAAATGACGAAGCGGTAATTCATTTGCGTGCAATAAACACACAAATCATTGTAAAGGTCGTTTCGGATGTTTTTCTAATAAAGCAATTACACCATTTTTATGTGCAGTATTGACAGCCGTTACATCACATCCGACTGCAACCAAAGATAATTTAAAGTTATACTTTTCTTCCATTAAGCCAAGGATATTTTTTTGAATATTAACTGCTTTTCCTAAATCTATCGACAAATGACCTATATACTCAGAATTTGATTCAGATATCAGCGAGATATGTTCTTCTGTAATTGTCTTCCGGTGTGACTCAAAATAAATAGCCGTCAGAGGTTTTTTGCAACTTATAGAGTTCTGCTCTTTGCGCGTATTTTTTCTTTCTCAACGTATTTTACTTCGGTCTATTACGCATGATGCATTTTGATGATGCATAGGTCCTATTATATTATCTTCCTCCGATTTTGATGTTTCGCTTGAACAGCTGCTAGATGACACATGTACTGCTGATGATGAAGAAGCAGTAATATTAATGTTTTTAAGTACAAACTCATCATACTTTCGTTTTCTTACTGCACTGCGTCGTAGATTTTGTTGCTCATTTTGTTGATCCTTAGCAGCTGGTACTTTAGTAATACACTTACATAAATTTCTGAATACACACTTACACGTTGCAATGTCAAATAACTGCGCAATTTCTTCATACTCTTGTACTTGATGTAATACGAAATTAATCTTGCGACAACTTGTTGATGGCTTATTGTTGGAATCGATGCCTTCTCCCACATTTGTTCGATATCAGTAGCAATTTTTTCACATACATATGTATATACTTTACTGAAGGATCTTTTGCATTGTGTAATTCAAGCAAATCGTTTTTTATCAATATGTAGTATTTAATAATATCACAATAAGTCGGTAACATATTGACGTTTAATGGAAGTAGTGTTCCAAATACAGGACAATGCAAATCTTTCCGAGTTTTAGGCATAATGTTCATAACACATAAAAAAGATTGTAAGAAATTTATTAATTAAAAAATTCGTTTGTGCTAAACTTTTGTTGAATATGTACGTACCACTTTAACTTTCTTAAGGTAGAATTAGCCGAACGTCTACGTCCCGTACTGTACTGTAACGAAACAGCTGATCCCGTTTTGTTATTTGAAATCAATGTAAATGCTTACCGAATATTAATATCACGTTAGGGTAGCCAGATATATAATTGGCAAAAATAGTACACACAGGAAAAAAAGCAGTACATTTAATAAAAAAAAAGTGTATTAGTGTTTTTTTATTGAAAACGTCCTTAAATTCATTAAATAACATAAAAAACGTATTAATGAGTAAAGAACATAAAAATTAAATCGTAAATATTATTCACATCAATTTCTAACTTCAAATTAGTCAGGTTTTTTATTGCGTTTAAAAAAAATTTATCAAGTTTATATTAATATTTTAAATACTAAATATCACTTGTTTGTTGTACATTTCGGTTTGGTTGTTTATATAAGTATTAATAGTTATATGTTATTATTTAAAAAATGTACAAGTATTTGTCATTTTTTTTAATGTGATTAACTATTCCATTTTTGCCATTTTCAGTTTTTAAAAAATTAACAAAATCGACACATGTAAATTCAAAATTAGTTTTAATAGTCAGCTCACTCTCTAAATTTTTAATTAAAAGCTTGTTTCTTTCTTTTCTCCAAAAGGTAAACATTAAACTGAATATTCTCTCAGTTGCCGCATTTGAATGTGGTATAGAAAAAATAAACATACAAATTTTCTCCAAATTTGGAAATGACCCACTATTTAAAAACTCTTTCCATTTTTCTTCAACAGATTTATCTTTTGATACATTTTCAGCAAACGTTTTTAAATACACAAATTCATCAAACAGTGGATCCATACCAATGTTTTTGATGGAAAATAATTTAATGACATCTGTAAATTCATGAAATGATATGTTCAAGTTAAGATTAAAAACAGAAAGTTTTTGGAAATTATTATTTTGCAGTGGAAAACGTTCGTTGATGTAAATGTTTATGTACGATAAAAACTCTTCTGCACGTTTTTTGAATAAGGAAATTTACCGTTGATTATCAGAGTTGCTGCAGATTGATTCAGCCAAATAGCCATAAAATTGTTCATTCTTTTGTTGGCCAAATTTATCATAGAGCTGTTTAATTATTTGGAATAAGTCAATGATTACTATTTTATGGTTTTCTTCTAATCGTTTTATGGAGATTAATATTGAATTTCCAATGTTATGGATGAATCCCAAATAGGCTTCAGAAAGTTCATTTTCAAAAAATTGGCTTAAAACTGGCGAACAGCTATCTTGAGACAAAAAATAAGCTTTTATTGCTGGATAATTTTTTAACAATCTCTCTACTGCAGGTGTAAGAGTAAGCCAACGTGTTGGTACATGACGCAGCATTACAGACCATTCCAATTCACAAAATTCAAACATTTCTTTTAGAGTTGCAGTCTTTTTTGTTGAGGTCGAAAATTCGTTAAAAATCTTTATTATAATATTTTCTAAATCGAATTTCAAAAGCTTCATAGCATTTTTAAAAGAGTTGTTTAAAACATGACACAAGCATCCGACACCAATAATGTCGGGGTTGTTTTTTTAAGCTCCACAAATACACTTTTCTTAGAACCAAAATTAACATTTGCTTTATCCGCGCAAAAGCTAGTTGTGTTTGCCAAACTTAGATTTCGGTGTTCCAATTTCGATTTCAATGAATTGGCTAGACATTTCTGAATCAGTGTTGTAAAAACTTAAAAGTTTTATGTTTACTCCTGTTTCCTTATTGAAATATCTCAAAACAATAGGAAACGTTTTAATATTACCTTTATTCGACGCGTCAGTCGAGATCGAAAATGGCTGAGAATTGTCTAAGTCTTTCAATAAGGATTCAATTGAATACTTAGCTAGAATGTTTGTTATTATTTTAGATATTTTAGTTTTACCACACGTAAAGTTAGAAGCCACCTTTGAATCTGGAAAAATCTGTTTGATTAGTTTGCTTGTGCAATCTGCTGATTGATAACTATGGCCATGCATAACAGTGTGGTAAGAAAAAGCAGCTTCTGCTGTTGCACAAGACTGTTTCGCTTCAGATTCTTTATCACCATTACGATTTAAAAAGACACTGACTGATTTTTGTTGGCTGCTTTTTAAGTTTCGCAAATGTTTTGTTGTTTTCATGTGTCGCTTAATATCGGCTAAGCCACCATAAGCAATAGAAAACACAAATCCACATGCTGTACACTTAGCCATAGTATTGCCTTTTGTTCTCGTAATCCAGCTAAAATTGTTTTTCCACATATCATTACACATAGTGTTGTTGAACTGTTCGGACGTGTTATTTTTAGTGCGGCTGAATTTTCGGTGAAAAAATCGTAATAGGTGAAAAAGTGTAATAGGTCGAAATAAAACAAAAAGTTAAAAAATAATTCGTAATAGGTAAAAATACCTACGGTAAAAAAAAAAAAAAAATAAAAAACATTAAAAAATAAAAAACATTAAAAAAAAAATAATAAAAAACATTAAAAATCGCATAAAAACTGTATGAGTGTTCCTCTCAGATGTAATTCTGAGAAAGAGCTTAGCTCGACTAGAAAATCTTTATGGATCTCTGAGGAAGAATCCTTAAAAAAATCTGTGGAGAATCTTCTCACTACAAGAGCCGTAGAACGGCGCCGTTCCTGTTCGCCCAATATAGTGATTTCATCAGATGATAAAACATCAATATCTTCTACATCAAATAGTGCAGTTAAACCTAGAAAACAAGTAGGTATGGATAAATACGTCACAGTTCTTAAGCGACAGAGGAGCCCGACATCTGCTCAAACGTCATCAAATTCAAAAGCTCCCAAGACCGTGAGTATTGACAATCCAAATGATCAAAACAGGTTTGCTCTCCTCCAGACGGATGATCCAGAACTTCCTAAAAAAACGTTTAAGCCCCCACCAATTTATCTGAGAGAGCCCACTTCCAGTAAATTGGTACAAGGAATTGTTTCGGTAATAGGTGAAAATATGTTTAGCGTAACCTCAATTAAACATGGAAATATCAGCGAAACCAAAATTCAAGTGAAAAAGGAAGATGACTTTCGAAAATTGTCCAACCAGTTGGAGAGGGAGAGTAGGGATTTCTATACCTACCAGCTGAAAAGCGCAAAAGGACTCCAAGTCGTTCTAAAGGGTATAGACCCAGATGTTGATCCTGCCGAGATAAAGACTAGTTTAATGGAAAATGGCTTCAAAATTAAGAACATAACGGACATTAGAAACCGTGAAAAGATTCCTCAGCCTATGTTCAGGGTGGAATTGGAACCCGGAGATATAGTCTTAAAGAAAAACGAGTCCCATCCCATCTACAATCTGATTTACCTTCTGCATCGTAGAATCACCGTGGAAGAACCGCATAAGCGTCAGGGACCCGTCCAGTGTCTTAATTGTCAAGAATTTGGTCACACTAAAGCATATTGTAAATTGCCGTCAGTTTGTGTTGCGTGTGGGGAACTACATACAACTGCTCAATGTGATAAGTCGAAAACCGACTCAAAAATCAAAAAATGCAGTAACTGAGGAGGTAATCATACCGCAAATTATAGAGGTTGTCCAGTTTACACTCATTTGAAAGGCATAAGGACCAACAAGACGTCAGTATTACCTGTTCATCCACAACAGCCTAATTTTGCATCGAGTAACAATTTTCCTCAATTGTTACGGCCCACTAGTCATGAAAACGCGCCTAGTTCTAGACAAGTTTCTTACGCTAACGTGGTTAAATCTAATATGCCAGGTTTGGAGCAGGAACCTAAATCTCAATATTACGAGCCTAATATTAACACTCTAGAGACTACTTTGCAGACACTTGTCCAAACTATGAACACTTTTACGACCACTATGACATCCATGATGCAGGAAATGCTGAAAATGCAATCCACTATCTTACAAGCAATTTTAAAGAAATGATTTGTTTAAAAATTTGTTTTTGGAACGCGAACGGCCTCCGCCAACATAAAAACGAACTGGAACACTTCCTGATGGATAAGCAGATTGATGTCATGATGATTGCTGAAACTCACTTGACGGCGACAGGGTACTTCAAAATTAATGGATACGTGTTGTATGATACTAAAGATCCCCGCGGAAGAGCATGTGGAGGTTCGGCAATTCTTATAAAGAACAGAATAAAACATTATTTAATGAACAACATATGTGAGGATTACCTACAAGCAACAAACATTTGTATTGAATTCTGTCAATACAACTTTGTTTTATCATCAATTTATTCGCCGCCTCGATTTTCAATAAAAGAACATCAATACTACAGCTTCTTCAATTCCCTTGGAGCTAGATTTTTGGTTGCTGGTGACTTTAACGCCAAACACACATTTTGGGGTTCACGTCTAGTGACCCCGAAGGGTCGTGAACTCTTCAACACCATTGCCAAAATGGGCTTAGATGTACTCCCAAGCGGGCATCCCACCTACTGGCCGACGGACCGACGGAAGATTCCCGATATTATTGACTTCGGAGTAGTGAAAAATATCCCTGTAGAATCGATACAAGTGGAGCCTTCATTAGACTTGTCTTCAGATCACTCTCCTTCTATTATTTCAATGCGTTTCCTTCAAGGGTATGGCTCTCCATTTCGGGACATGTCTAAATCCAGAGTAAGTTGGATAAAGTATAAAAAGTATTTAAGTTCCCACTGCACGGAAAATGTAGTGTTGAGAACTACCGAGGATATTGATGGGTCGATTGGCAAGTTTACTGAGGACATACGAAGAGCTGTGCATCACGCTTCCACATATGACGTTGAATGCAGAAATAGGACAAACAGAACTTATTTCGCTGAACTCGAACATCTCCTGACAGAAAAAAGAAGAGTTAGAAGAGAGTGGCAAATTCACAGGTCTCCTCAACTGAAAGCTAGGCTACGGGAATGCAGAGATATACTAAGAAATTTCTTAGAAACCCAAAGAATGGCTACACTTAAATCATACTTGGAGGGAATTGACAGTTCCCCACAATCTGACTATTCGTTATGGAAGGCGGCACGAGGTTTAAAAAGACCAGTTAGAGGAAAGCCTCCTTTGCGAAATCCGACTGGTGACTGGGCTAGAAACGATTCCGAGAAAGGGACTTTATTTGTTAACCATTTGAGAAATGTGTTTACTATAAACAACTCAAATAATGCAACTGAATTGTCACTACTCGTTATTAGACCTCCTGTACCTCTAAGACTTAGCTTTAATGATATTCAAAGCGCTATTGGTACTCTGAACCTTAAAAAAGCTCCAGGTATAGATAAAATCAGCAACAAAATGCTCGTGGAGTTACCTCGTGTAGCTAGAAGAATTATTCTCTTTATCTTCAATGCTATTTTACGCCTAGAATACTATCCTGCAGATTGGAAGGTATCTATGATTACCATGATTCCTAAGCCAGGGAAGGACCTCACCAAAGTAGAGTCATATAGGCCAATTAGCCTACTGCCGACAATTTCAAAACTGTTTGAAAAATTGTTAATGGCTAAGTTGATTCCAATTCTGAACGACACTCAATGTATTCCAAATCATCAATTCGGGTTCAGAGCTAAACACAGTACCATCGAACAAACACACAGATTAGTAAATGTGATAAGACGGTCGTTTGAAGAGAAAAAATACTGTTCCGCGCTTTTCATTGATGTTTCCCAAGCGTTCGACAAAGTCTGGCATGAAGGTTTAATGCACAAAATAAAATTAGCTCTGCCTGCTAACACCCACAAACTTATGAAAAGTTATTTATATGGTCGCAAATTTACAATCAAAGAAGGCGATTTTTTAAGCCCCGCTCAGCCAATTGAAGCAGGAGTACCCCAGGGTAGCATACTGGGTCCTACTTTATATTTGATTTATGCATCCGATATGCCGTCAGACCCCAATATACATACTTCAACTTTTGCTGACGATACAGCCTTTATTAGCGTTCATAAGGACCATCAAATAGCATCACAGAATTTGCAGAATTACATTTATAAACTAGAGAATTGGCTTGAGCTTTGGAAAATCAGGGTTAACGAACAGAAATGTATTCATATAACTTTCACATTGCGAAAAGATACCTGCTCGTCCATCAGAATAAATAACCAAATTATTCCGCAACACAATGAAGTCAAATACCTCGGAATCCACCTCGATCGTCGTTTAACCTGGAAGTCTCATATTGACGCAAAACTTACACAGATGAGATTAAAAGCAGTGCAACTTAATTGGCTAATCGGCAGAAATTCTACATTAAAGTTGGATTGTAAACTTTTGTTGTACAATGCAATTCTAAAGCCAATATGGTGTTATGGAATTCAATTATGGGGTACTGCCTCAGCATCCAACATTGAAAAAATTCAAAGAGGTCAAAATAAAATTCTACGTATAATTACTGCAGCTCCATGGTACGTTAAAAATTCTCGAATTCACAAAGATCTAGGCATTCCTTTGGTGAAAGACGAATTTACAAAATACGCCTCAAAATATGTCAGCAAACTTGAACACCATCCAAACCCACTTGCACGAGACATCCTTAACTTTAGTGGCCATGTTCGGTTGAGAAGGAGGGATACCCTTGCTTTAACTCAAACGCAAAACAGATGACTGGATCAGTGGATGTAAATTTTTTTGTAGTATCATAATATTTTGTCTAGCACTGGCTGGACTTATTATTTTCTTTTAGTATTAAGATTCGAAAACTTATTGTCATTTCAATATCTGAAGATTCAATAAATAAATATAATGTATTATAAAAAAAAAAAAAAAAAAACATATCATTGAATTTGTTTTTTCGTCTTCTAACAACTGTTTTCTTATTTTGTACATGTAATTTGTTAGGTACTTCTTCGACTTCAGAGCTTGAGCTACTTTTAGGTGAATCATCTGAAATATTTTCATCCGTTTCCATTTCTAAAAATAAATTTGCTGTCGATATTTAAAATTACGAACTCAATTATAGGTGTTACTTACTGCAAACTTCTCAAAATTTTATTTGCTTTGGTTTTTTTTGTTAAAAATATTATTTTTTTATTGATTTCCTGCGAAAACGCTTGTAAAAGTATTTACATTTTGTTTTGATTTAAAGATTGATCATAATTCTAGCGACAAATACAAATAATAAAAGCCTCCACTTTTTTTCTACTGATATGAAATACATCAAAAATACTTCGGTTTGTCGCTATAAATGTATTCAGGTTGTAAAAAACATTTTAACAGGGCGCTTCAACTATATGATTCTGTCTGCACTAAAAAAATATTACAAAAAATGCTAGACAGATAAAAAAAAAGTACATATAAAAGTACAAAAGGCAAAAAAAGTACTTTAGCGTACTTTGTTAGGGGTTATGCAGACAGCAGTACATTGCGTAAAAAAAAGTACGCGTACTGCTAAAAAAAGTACGTCTGGCTAGCCTATATCACGTTGACGAAACGGCTCAACCTGTATAAAATAGAAATTCCTTACGTTCTTACGTGACATTTGTACAGCTATGGTGGGCTGTTTGTATGTTAAATTGTATTGGTGTAAATTCGCTCTATTTTTTGGTACTTTTCTTTAATAATAATGTTTGTGGAAATTGAGCAACACGTTTTATATAATACACCTCTGCATATATGAATATGTTTATATGTATATAATAAAAAAACAATCACGTACAATATCAGCCCAATCTTGAATAAAAATTCCGTGGGAGTTTTTTTCATTTTTCCTATGCAAATTCAATGTTAAAAAAATAAAAAGCGAAACAAGTCCCTCGGAATTTTTATTCGTGATTGGGCTGTATTATAAATATAACAAGTTTAATGCATACATTTAATTATTAAATTAAATTATTAATTTAAATTATTAAAATAAATAACATCAAAGTGCTAGATTATGTACATATGTAAATGCGCACACACACACAATTTTACTCCTATTAAAGCCATTTTGGTACTTTTTCAAGCAAGCATGTACGAAAAGAAAATTTACAATGACAATCACTGTTTCGAACAGCTGACTGTTTATTTATTGTATGTTTTGTTTTTTTTTCCTGGACATATTTAGTAATTGTAAAAACCACAGACTATGGTAAAAACATTAAATCAGTAAATAAATCCTCAGAATACATTATAATCGAGATTAATTGAGTTTTAAAATATATAATTTAATCTGATGTAGAAAACAAACAATTAGATACAAAATACAATATGGTTGTACCATGTGTTGTTTATATTATTTTGTACGACAAGTACGGCACGTTTTTAAATTTTCTATAATCGCACAAACGTGCTTACAGTACGGTACGTTACAGTAGGGAGACGTGGACGTTCGGCTAATTCTACCTTTACAAAGAAGCTGGAATAAATAACAATAAAGCAACATTAACATAAGGGAATTCCCCAACTTCAAGTATTATGCATACATATAAATTTAAGTGTTGCTAATAATATTCTACAGTGGTGGAAACCAAAGCATTTAAAATGATACTAAAGCCACATCCTCACAGGGAGATGTGATATCATACGCAGACCATTGCACAATAATGGTAACAGGCCACAACATTGATGACTTATGTGATCTAGTGAATAGTTATTTCAGTGAAATACACGCTTTTTTCACTGCAAGGAACCTGTAACTATCACCAACGAAGTCTACAGCAACACTCTTCACCACCTGGACGAAGGAGGTAAAAATTAATCTTGGCATAGAAGTCGACGGCACACAAATTCCGATAGTGAACCACCTAAAAATCTTGGGAGTCACCTTTGATAGCCTGTTTACCTCCTCAGCTCACGCCACTGCAATCACGCACAAATTGCGAAGTAGATATAAGGTACTTAAAGCGCTAGCCGGCAGCACTTGGGGTATGGGTAAAGAAACCTTGTTGGCTACCTATAAAACGATTGGCCGGTCAGTGGTAAACTACGCTGCCCCAGTGTGGTCACCTTCGTTGAGTGATACCCAGTGGAGAAACATACAAAGCTGCCAAAATGCTGCCTTACGCACCATCACAGGCTGCATGCACCTGAACACCATATACATGAGGAAACGAAGGTTCTACCCGTAAAGGAACATAATGTCATGCTGACAAAACAGTTCCTCCTGGTATGTCATCGGAGGAATCACCCATGCCTTAACATCACACAGCTGGAGTTTCCTCCGAGGCATGTCAGGAAGGACCTTCGAACAATTGAGCAAGACATACGAAGATATACATAGGATCCACTAGATCAAAACTCGTATGGAGCAGCTTTGAACGACATTCACAGAGATGCCATCAATACCACACACATAGGGGCTTTTTGCCAATCTAGCCAATTTAAGAAATGTAAAAATCTAAGTACGCAGCTCGACAGACAACAAAATTCTGCATCGTATAGTGAATTCTGAAGTCGTTTGCTTGAGATTTGTGGTTTTGGGACACTGTTAAAGTCAGGAAAGTTGGTTAAATTGCATGCGTGTTCATTGACTTTTTACGGTTTTGGGAGGTTTACAATATATTTTTTTTGTGAGTAAACTAATAAAGGTTTCACATTGATTTTTTTTCTGTGAAAGACTATATTACCAGCTATTATTAAAAATTTTATTAGAAATTTTTATGTTTAAAAAATTCGTTCGAAATTAAAAAAAAAACGAATTTTTTGTTCACTTTTTTTGTAAAAAAAATCAAAAGGTTTTTAAAAGTGAGTTTTGTTGTATCAAGTCAAATCTTTAACATCACAATAAAATTTGAAATCTCTACTTTTAAATTCCAAATAAAAAACGTTGCGCATAGTTGCGCCATTTTTTTTATGATTTTTTGAAATTTTCACCTTTTTCCTGTTTTTGCTCATCTTGCATAGGTATGTACATTAGGGTGGAGCGAATTTTTTTTTTCGAATTTCGAATCTCCTGTACTATGCTTTCTGTGCCCTTAAACACGCTGAAAAAAAATTCAGCTTCCTAGGGCAAGGTCTTGAGGCGGTGCAGAGGACTTTAATTTTTTTGAACCAGACCGTTTTTTTTAATTCATATTTATTAACGCAATCTACAATTTCTTGATATTATTATTACTTGTGTTTTATAAACTAAAAAATTTAGAAAATAAAACACATTTGATTACTTTTTTTAGTTAATCCAAATTAATTCAGTCTTCTATTTCTTAACATAAAATACATTTTATATAAAATAAATAAGTGTTAAAAATAAAAGTAAAATATTACTTATTATCAGCCTTATTGTTGAAAATATTGAGATTTGGTCACAAACAATAGTATATCTTGTCTGGCCTTAATTCTGGAACGGATAAAACCATCTCTTGCTGCTGATCCACAGATTGAATTTAGAGCTTCAGTGACGAGTTTGACGCACTTTTCCACGGCTTGAGTATGGCAAGGAATGTTTTCAAATACAATAATTTTATTTTCCGAACGAATTAACTTTATAATTTCCGCATAAGTATAATTCATTGTCAATGGAGGTTCTGTTACAAGAAGACCTTGACTTTATGTCAAACCATGTAGGTGAGTACAATTTCATAACGAAAAGCGCCAGTTGTTTTAGACTATCCGATGGATAAGCAATACCAATATACAAACGAGGAATCCTATAGCACTAGTTAACCATCGAGAGTGTGCTAATTTCCCTGGGTCTCATCTAGTTAAACTTGGTGAAACTAATCCAGGTGAAATGGCAGAACATATTTCGTATAAGTATTTTTGATCAGTGCTTAATAAGTTAATATCAACTTTTGGCAATTCTGTGGAAATTGCTTCAAAAGCTACTGGTTTAAAATCAAGGCACTTGTTAAGTTGTTTTACTATATCGCCGGAAAAACTATTAGGACCTGTAGTGGTTCCATCGATACTTAAAAACAAATGACGAAGCGGTAATGCATTTGCGTGCAATAAACACACAAATCATTGTAAAGGTCGTTTCGGATGTTTTTCTAATAAAGCCCTGATAGACTAGGCGATAGAGTGCCGCACTATTGGTCAAAGGGTTGCGGGTTCGATTCCCGCCAAAGACTCTGGGTGTTTTCTGCAGATAAGCCAAAAGCTTCGCAGTTTGTGTTTGTCAATTATTAAAAAAATAAAAAAAATAAAAAAAAAAAAAAAAAAAAAAAACACCATTTTTATGTGCAGTATTGACAGCCGTTACATCACATCCGACTGCAACCAAAGATAATTTAAAGTTATACTTTTCTTCCATTAAACCAAGGATATTTTTTTGAATATTAACTGCTTTTCCTAAATCTATCGACAAATGACCTATATACTCAGAATTTGATTCAGATATCAGCGAGATATGTTCTTCTGTAATTGTCTTCCGGTGTGACTCAGAGGTTTTTTGCAACTTATAGAGTTCTGCTCTTTGCGCATATTTTTTCTTTCTCAACGTATTTTACTTCGGTCTATTACGCATGATGCATTTTGATGATGCATAGGTCCTATTATATTATCTTCCTCCGATTTTGATGTTTCGCTTGAACAGCTGCTAGATGACACATGTACTGCTGATGATGAAGAAGCAGTAATATTAATGTTTTTAAGTACAAACTCATCATACTTTCGTTTTCTTACTGCACTGCGTCGTAGATTTTGTTGCTCATTTTGTAGATCCTTTAAAAGATTTTCCTTAGCAGCTGGTACTTTAGTAATACACTTACATAAATTTCTGAATACACACTTACACGTTGCAATGTCAAATAACTTTTCTTGGGAATCCTTGAAAAATTTTGCTTCTTGGCGTCACTGCGCAATTTCTTCATACTCTTGTACTTGATGTAATACGAAATTAATCTTGCGACAACTTGTTGATGGCTTATTGTTGGAATCGATGCCTTCTCCCACATTTGTTCGATATCAGTAGCAATTTTTTCACATACATATGTATATACTTTACTGAAGGATCTTTTGCATTGTGTAATTCAAGCAAATCGTTTTTTATCAATATGTAGTATTTAATAATATCACAATAAGTCGGTAACATATTGACGTTTAATGGAAGTAGTGTTCCAAATATAGGACAATGCAAATCTTTCCGAGTTTTAGGCATAATGTTCATAACGTAATACCGTAAACTGAAAAGAATTCCCTAATTTCCTTAGACGTGAATTGTTTGGCATTGTCGCTATGGACATATTGTGGTACCCCATAGGTACAAAAGATCTCCTTCTGGAAAAACTCAGTAACGTTACTTGCTGTAGCCGATCTCATCGGTTTTAGGCATACAAATTTGCTAAAATGGTCAATAACTATAAACAATTGGCAATTTGGTGCATGGGTAAGGTCCCAAAAAATCGCAGAATAATCTTTGGAAAGGTCGGGTCGTTATAATTTGGTTTCCCATCGGTGGACGTAGGGTCTGATTTGACGGTTTTATCATTTTGCAATCGGCGCAATTCTTGACGTACATTTTTACGTCGCGTGCCATCTGAAGCCAGAAATATTGTTGTCTAATACGGTACAGCGTTTTATTATAACCTCCGTGGCAGCTTTCATCATGAGCAGACTTTATCACCTCAGTAGTTAGGGTTTCGGGTAACCACAATCTCCAGGGATTTTCGTTGCTACCGTCATTAAATTTTACTCGTTTGTAAATGTGGTTATCTACGACAACTAGATCGGGAAATCGGTCTTTATTTCCAATTACTTCATCTCTTATTCTTTTATATTCTGGGTCATTAAATTCGGGGGATTTCGAGTGCTGATTTACAAACCTGTATTTTGTCCACGTCAAATCGTGATAATGTGTCTGGCACTACGTTCATTGAACCTTTACGATGTTCAATGGTGAATTCGAAATTTTTAAGTTTTAGACTCCACCGAGCTAATCTGCCATTTAAACCTTTCTGGCTCATAAGCCAACGTAAGCTCAAATGGTCTGTGATGATTTTAAATGGGAGTCCCTCCACATATTGTCTGAATCTCTTTACGCAAATCACAGCCGCCAAACATTCTAACTCTGTCACAGTATAATTACGCTGTGCCTTGTTCAATTTCTTGGACACAAACGCAATTGGGTGTTCCCTACCGTCGTCGTCTAATTGGAATAAAACTCCACCGACGCCAATTCGCGACGCATCGCACTGGAGAGTAAATTCTGTAGAAAAATCAGGTTGGGCCACATGATAGAGCAGATTTTAAACTATTGAAGGAATTAATAGCTTCTGGACTCAGTCGAAACGGTTTTACGGATTTACGTAGTCAATCGGTAAGTGGACCTTCTAAATCTGAGAAGTTCTTAATAAACGCACAATACCAATTTGCCATGCCTATGAAACGTCTAACTTGACGAGGTGTTTTGGTTATAGGAAATTGAACAATCGAGGCCACTTTCTCTGGGTCGACTTTGAGAATGCCACCACCAATTCTATATCCGAGATATTTGCTCTCGCGTTGGCAAAATTTGCTTTTCCCTACATTTATTGTGAGGCCGGCCGATTTTAAACACTGTGAAACTTCAAATAATATGCGCATGTGGCTATCAAAATCCTGACTACATATAAGGAGGTCGTCTAGGTATATGAAGACATTATCTCTTAAGCTGAATGGAATGGTTTTATCCATCAGTCGACTCATCGTCTGCGGACCATTGCAGACCCCGAAAGGCATGACTCGGTACTGATAAGGGCCCTACCAGGTACAGCAAACGCCATCTTCTCTTTAAGTCTACCCTGCTAATAAAATGCGTGTCTTTCGGGCGGCTTAGTAGTCCGTTAATATACGGGAGCGGATAGGAATTAGTTTTCGTCAGTTCATTAAGTTTGCGACAGTCTAGACATATCCTTATTTTACCTGGTTTACGTACGGTGACAATAGGACTGCACCATGGAGAGTTCGATTCCTCTATTACGCCTAATTCTAGTATCCTATCGAGTTCTTCAAATACTTCAGCCTGCTTAGGAGGGGACAATGGGTAATGTTTTGCCTTTACAGGAGTTGCATCACCTGTGTTTATATCGTGTGTTTATATCGTGTTCTCGATTTTGGGAAATATTTGTGGGGCGATAGCGTAAGCGTGCCAAAAATCGACTCCTAAGTATCCTTCTTGAGATAGAGTCGGCACTATATAAAATATTATCGATTTTATAACTCCTTTAAAATTCACAGGGAGTGAACAATAACCTAAAACTTGATTTTTAGAACCGTTTGCGGTTGAAATACTTGATCTAACTTGTTTCGCGTTGATGTTGTATTTTTTTACGAATTCTAAGCTTCCTTTCCCTAGGACTGTCACATTCGACCCAGAATCTAAGAGGCACGTTAGTTCACTGTCAAAAATTTGGATTTTAGCATAGGGTCTACCATCATCAGAATTTGTCAAATAAGTTGTTTCAAGAGTCTTTCTAAAATTTTTCCTAAGAGCATAACGAGTTCTGCATTTGATGATTTGCCGAGAAACTTTTGTATTAAATGGTTTAATGAATCAATGTTGTTTGGGGTCGGATAGAGTCGAGGTTGGGTTTGTAAGTCAGGGTTACAAAAATCAATGTTATTTGTTTGTGGGTCAATTCTAGGATGTGATTGTAATTCAGGATAGTGAAAGTCAATGTTGTTTGTTACTCGGTGTAATCGAGAATGTGGTGGAATGTCAGGGTTGGGACGAGGACCGGAGAGTGAATCCCCCTGTGAGGGTTTACTCTCAGGGTCTAAGCAAATTTCGGGATCTAACTCGTGGAACGAGCACTCCTGATCGCTTGCTCGCTCCGACGTCTGTTTCCCGGATGAGCATTGTTGCACTCCGGAGTCGTAATGCCTCTCTGTTCGCATTTGTAACAGAAGACTGAGCGAGTGGTTTCGTGGCAATAGATGTAGCTATGTCCTGCTTTCAGACAGTTCCAACATTTAATTTTGGAATAGTCTTCCTTGATGTATTGTTTATTAAGTCTTAACGTTTCTATTTGTGGATCGAATTCTTCGTCTACCTCATCACAACTGATTCCATCGTAATCTCATCCACCTGTCGAGGTCGATATGTTGGGTACCTGAGCGCATTATTAGAAATGAGTGATCTTTCTGCTTCCCTAAGTAAGTCACGGTATTAATCTAACTCATCGGGTCTAGACCAGAAGGTCATGTTTAAAAGTTCGGGTCTGATAGTTTTTCTTATTATTTTGATCAAGGCGACGTCATCTAAGGGTCTCTCTAACTTTAGATTCATTTTAACCAATGATGAATGGAAGTCATCATAGCATTCCTTCAGGTGTTATTTCCTAGCGAAAATCTTCATTAAAATGTCGAAATCACTTTCTAGGCTGCCAAATTGTTTAATAATGGCTCTTTTTAAAAGTTGCCCTAGAGTTCTGTTTTATGTATGTCCAGAACCAGGTTTCAGCTTTCCCTTTTAGGAAAATATGAAAATTTGCCATTAATATTAATCTTCGGGGCACTGGCTGCGTTCGGTGAGTGTGTCAATTTTGAATAAAAAATCCGATACATCTTCATCTCCGCTAAATGAGACCTTCCAGTCTTTTATTTTTATGAAGAAGGAAGCCGTGGAGGCGTTTTAATGAACATTTGAAGCTTGGGAGTTTATACCAGGGGATTGTTGTGTACCTCGATTATCACGTGACTGACCTAAGTTTCTCCTAATGTCTTCCATCTCTCTTCTAAACTCTTCTTGTGTGTTTCTCATGGTATTCCTTACGTACGCTATTAGAGTGTCCATGGCATTGCTTTTCGGTGAGGATGAAATCGGCTGAGGAGGTTGAGGACTAGTATTGTCTTGGGTCGCCATTATTGTACTGGTATTTAACCTTTCTTGTGTCGTGTCTCGCAAGGATGCGTTAGAGTGCTCACTAGTATCTAGAGATCTCGGGACAGAGGATGTCCTTATTGCCCTTGTACTGGTATCAGACTTTGTAGTCCCTAGACTAACTGTGCTACTCGACCTGTCGAAGTTCGACCGCGGCCCGTAACTACCGAGATCTGTTTAGTGTCCTGTGCTGCTGTGGAAGTCCTACCTCTCCCACTAGAAGTAGCCTGATTTGGGTTGGTATTTCGTGTAACCGATGTAGTTTTATCGCCTTTATCTGTGACTGATCGTGTGTTATATTTGTGCATAATGCACCAGTCAACTACATGAAAAAAACGCGGCTACTTATAACAAATAGTTTTCCAAACCAAAGAAAATAGTACGGAGGGGGGGGGGGGGGGGGAATGTATACAGTAATTGAGTCACGAGTGCAGCGAAGCGAATGACGAAAGACCAGGAAATTTTCGAAATAAAATGCTTAAGGTGTCGAAGTTGTACAGCACCGGCGAAAGCTGAGAAAAGATTTACTAGCGCTTTTAACTCAATTAATCGTACCCGAGGTTTAACGAGTTCAAAAAAAATGAAAGCAAATATTCAAATTTCAGGAAGTAATTGTTCAAATGTAAAAAGTGTTATAAAAACGTTTGGAAGAGTCGTGCGGAAGAAAATAGGAGAAATTTGAAAAATGTGCTATTCGTACAGCTGTTCCTTTCCAAGTTTTTCCTTTTTCTTTTTTTTTAAAAAAATAATATTAATAATTTTTTCTTTTATAGGTATATTATTATTAAAAATTAATTTTAAATATTTTAATTGATGTTTCTTGTATGTGTAAAAGTTCATAAAATATTGGATGTTTGTAATAAATATAAAAGAAAATTAAATTGTTCGTAATATTTAAAAAAATTAGAAATATGTTTAAGAAGGCTATGATACTCTTAGGTGTCATGTCTCTCCTTACTCCGTTGGCCATTCAAATCTGTTTCTATGACAGAATATGATGTCTCAACGATCATTCCCAAAATTTCATTTTCCTTCTGTAAGCATTTAAAAAAAACTATGTCGTGTTACTATATGATTTCGAACCTGGATTATCTAGCAACATGCCTACCATTTTTAAAAGAGATAGTCAGGCACGGACTTATATAATTCAGGTTCGTGCAACATTAGGTTCCATGAACATAGCATTATTGCCGCAATTCTACTGACCTCTACTGGGAATTAGTACCAGACTTGCAATAATTCTTATGATCAGGAACAAAATTTAGGTGGAAAAAAATCAACAACAAAATTTTGCAGTGTGTATCATGGCTTGCATAGCAGTTGAAACCAGATTAGAAGATTCCAGAATTCTAGACTTATGCAACCGTTAGCTAGTTAAATGCTTACAAAAAAAATTACGAATCAATAAAAAATATAGCTATTTCCTCCTCCTTTTAGTAGCTTTTCACTTGGTTCCTTTTCTTCAAAAAAAAAATTCGTTGCTAGCCTTCGAGTGGCTTTAACGTTGGGAGCCATATATGTTACGCGCCGTTAAATACTTTCAATCAAAAATAATCTAACGATCCAAATGACCGGTTAAGGGGGTATAAAAGCTGGCCCGCTAGCTCAGTAAGTAAAAATTTGTCTTAACCAGGGTTTGGCCCGTAAGCATATAACATACTTCACACCCCAGGAAGCATGCTTAAAATATCACGAAATTCATATAAAATTAGAAAAAAGCCACAAGAAAAGGGGAACCAAAGCATCACTGCTAAAAGGAAGGAGAAATGGCTACATTGGGCATCACTTAAGTGATGATATGGCCAGATGGTTGCCATATAGAGGTACACTGGTCCCATCCCCAACCTATGACTGGCGAAGTACCCAGAATCTAACCTGTCCCGTTTTCAAAACAATTGTTACACTAGATACTGCTTACCATTGCCTTGTTCTCCTAGCATCCATTTAAAAAAAGATTTTAGCGATTCATTTTAAATTTTACAATTTCATTGTTATTAAATTTTTTTTATTTAAATTAATTTTTTTTTGTTTATTTTGTTTTAAAACGTTCTTTATGTTTATGTTTATTTAATTATTTAAACATCGAGACCTGAAAAGTCAATGAATGGCATTTTTTTTGATTTAATAAAATTAATAACTTCAAAAATAATAAAAATAAAAAATTATTTTTAGAAAGCTTGTCGGTGTCAAGCACTTACTATAATAAATAACCGACTAATAAACTAGGTTTGAATGTTTTTTTTCAAACTTGTCACGCCGTCGAAAAAATTAGATCTGGACACCCTAACCATATCATACCCTGAACGATGCTCGCGAGCGTTCTGCCAGCAATTTATTGAGCACCCCGAGAGAGACAAGGCGAAACGAAGTGTTGTACGTATACTACGCAACCTTCCAGTCTCAGACATACCATAACTATTCACATCAACTGAAGTTGCAGCAGTCATCAATGCAGCTAAACCATCTAAAGCTATTGGCCCAGACGGTATATCCATGCTGATGTTAAAACACCTTGGCGAGCGGGGACTCTCGTATCTGACATCGGTTAACCTGTCAGTAAGAAGCTAGTGCCTGGAAAAAAGGCATTCTAAAACCTTGGAAAGATGCGACTGAGGGAACATCCTACAGGCCGATTTCCCTTTTATCACCGGTCGGAAAGACTCTAGAGGCTCTTCTCCTCCCTCAGCTAACCCGACAGCAGCACGTCACCAGCATGGATTCCGTAAAATGCACAGTACCACCACGGCATTAACAGCCATTACCACTCAGATATCACAGGGCTTGAACCAGCAGAGACATTGCGAAAGGACGATCCTCGTTGCGCTCGATCTATCGAAAGCTTTCGATACCGTCAACCACGCCACTCTCTTCAAAGACATCCTTCATTCCACAATGCCCAACTATACGAAGAGATGGATCGTGAACTATCTGAGTAGCCGTCAATCGTTCGTTGAGTTTTGAGACAAACGCTCACAACCTCGTAGAGTTAAACAAGGAGTTCCTCAGGGCGGGGTCCTGTCGCCACTTCTGTTTAACTTCTACATCTCTAAGCTCCCCACACAGGGAGATGTGATATCATACGCAGACGATTGCACAATAATGGTAACAGGCCACAACATTGATGACTTATGTGATCTAGTGAATAGTTATTTCAGTGAAATACACGCTTTTTTCACTGCAAGGAACCTGTAACTATCACCAACGAAGTCTACAGCAACACTCTTCACCACCTGGACGAAGGAGGTAAAAATTAATCTTGGCATAGAAGTCGACGGCACACAAATTCCGATAGTGAACCACCTAAAAATCTTGGGAGTCACCTTTGATAGCCTGTTTACCTCCTCAGCTCACGCCACTGCAATCACGCACAAATTGCGAAGTAGATATAAGGTACTTAAAGCGCTAGCCGGCAGCACTTGGGGTATGGGTAAAGAAACCTTATTGGCTACCTATAAAACGATTGGCCGGTCAGTGGTAAACTACGCTGCCCCAGTGTGGTCACCTTCGTTGAGTGATACCCAGTGGAGAAACATACAAAGCTGCCAAAATGCTGCCTTACGCACCATCACAGGCTGCATGCACCTGAACACCATATACATGAGGAAACGAAGGTTCTACCCGTAAAGGAACATAATGTCGTGCTGACAAAACAGTTCCTCCTGGTATGTCATCGGAGGAATCACCCATGCCTTAACATCACACAGCTGGAGTTTTCTCCGAGGCATGTCAGGAAGGACCTTCGAACAAATGAGCAAGACATACGAAGATATACATAGGATCCACTAGATCAAAACTCGTATGGAGCAGCTTTGAACGGCATTTACAGAGATGCCATCAATACCACACACATAGGGGCTTTTTGCCAATCTAGCCGGACATTAAGCAAAAAATTAAATTTAAGAAATGTAAAAATCTAAGTACGCAGCTCGACAGACAACAAAATTCTGCATCGTATAGTGAATTCTGAAGTCGTTTGCTTGAGATTTGTGGTTTTGGGACACTGTTAAAGTCAGGAAAGTTGGTTAAATTGCATGCGTGTTCATTGACTTTTTACGGTTTTGGGAGGTGTACAATATATTTTTTTTTGTGAGTAAACTAATAAAGGTTTCACATTGATTTTTTTTCTGTGAAAGACTATATTACCAGCTATTATTAAAAATTGTATTAGAAATTTTTATGTTAAAAAAATTCGTTCGAAATTAAAAAAAAACGAATTTTTTGTTCACTTTTTTTGTAAAAAAAATCAAAAGGTTTTTAAAAGTGAGTTTTGTTGTATCAAGTCAAATCTTTAACATCACAATAAAATTTGAAATCTCTACTTTTAAATTCCAAAAAAAAAAACGTTGCGCATAGTTGCGCCATTTTTTTATGATTTTTTGAAATTTTCACCTTTTTTCTGTTTTTGCTCATCTTGCATAGGTATGTACATTAGGGTGGAGCGAATTTTTTTTTTCGAATTTCGAATCTTCTGTACTATGCATTCTGTGCCCTTAAACACGCTGAAAAAAAATTCAGCTTCCTAGGGCAAGGTCTTGAGGCGGCGCAGAGGACTTTAATTTTTTTGAACCAGACCGTTTTTTTTAATTCATATTTATTAACGCAATCTACAATTTCTTGATATTATTATTACTTGTGTTTTATAAACTAAAAAATTTAGAAAATAAAACACATTTGATTACTTTTTTTAGTTAATCCAAATTAATTCAGTCTTCTATTTCTTAACATAAAATACATTTTATATAAAATAAATAAGTGTTAAAAATAAAAGTAAAATATTACTTATTATCAGCCTTATTGTTGAAAATATTGAGATTTGGTCACAAACACTGGTATATTTTGTCTGCCCTTAATTCTGGAACGGATAAAACCATCTCTTGCTGCTGATTCACAGATTGAATTTAAAGCTTCAGTGACGAGTTTGACGCACTTTTCCACGGCTTGAGTATGGCAAGGAATGTTTTCAAATACAATAATTTTATTTTCCGAACGAATTAACTTTATAATTTCCGCATAAGTATAATTCATTGTCAATGGAGCTTCTGTTACAAGAAGACCTTGACTTTATGTCAAACCATGTAGGTGAGTACAATTTCATAACGAAAAGCGCCAGTTGTTTTAGACTATCCGATGGATAAGCAATACCAATATACAAACGAGGAATCCTATAGCACAAGTTAACCATCGAGAGTGTGCTAATTTCCCTGGGTCTCATCTAATTAAACTTGGTGAAACTAATCCAGGTGAAATGGCAGAACATATTTCGTATAAGTATTTTTGATCAGTGCTTAATAAGTTAATATCAACTTTTGGCAATTCTGTGGAAATTGCTTCAAAAGCTACTGGTTTAAAATCAAGGCACTTGTTAAGTTGTTTTACTATATCGCCGGAAAAACTATTAGGACCTGTAGTGGTTCCATCGATACTTTTTTTTTTTTTTTTTTTTTTTTTTTTTTTTTTTTTTTTTTTTTTTTTTAGCCTTTATTTATTTATTGAATCTTCATATAATGAAATGACAATAAGTATTCAAATCTTAATACTAAAAAGAAAATAATAAGCCCAGCCAGTGCTAGACAAAAATTTTATGATACTAAAAAAAATTTCACATCAACTGATCCAGTCATCTTGCGCTTGAGTTAAAGCAAGGGTATCCCTCCTTCTCAACCGATTATGGCCACTAAAGTTAAGGATGTCTCGTGCAAGTGGGTTTGGGTGGTGTTCAAGTTTGCTGACATACTTTGACGCGTGTTTTGTAAATTCAACTTTTACTAATGGCACGCATAGATCTTTGTGAATTCGAGAATTTTTAACATACCATGGAGCTGCAGTAATTATACGTAGAATTTTATTTTGACCCCTTTGAATTTTTTCAATGTTTGATGCTGAGGCAGTACCCCATAATTGAATTCCATAGCACCAGATTGGCTTTAGAATTGCATTGTACAACAATAGTTTGCAGTCCAACTTTAGTGAAGAATTTCTGCCAATTAGCCAATTAAGTTGCACTGCTTTTAATCTCATCTGTGTAAGTTTCGCTTCAATATGAGACTTCCAAGTTAAACGGCGGTCGAGGTGAATGCCGAGGTATTTGACTTCATTATGTTGAGGAATAATTTGATTATTTATTTTGATGAACGAGCAAGTTTCTTTTCGCAATGTGAAAGTGATATGAATACATTTCTGTTCATTAACCCTGATTTTCCAAAGCTCTAGCCAATTCTCTAGTTTATAAACATAATTCTGCAAATTCTGTGATGCTACTTGGTGGTCCTTATGAACGCTGATAAAGGCTGTATCGTCTGCGAAAGTTGACGTGTGGATTTTGGGGTCTGACGGCATGTCGGAGGCATAAATCAAATATAAAGTAGGACCCAGTATGCTACCCTGTGGCACACCTGTTTCAATTGGCTGAGCGGGGATTAAAAAATTGCCTTCTTTGATTTTAAATTTGCGACCGTATAAATAGCTTTCCATAAGTTTATGGGTGTTAGCAGGCAGAGTTAATTTTATTTTGTGCATTAAACCGTCATGCCAAACTTTGTCGAACATCAATGAAAAGGGCGGAGCAGTATTTTTTGTCTTCAAACGACCCTCTTATCACATTTACCACACAGATTGGTTTGTTCGATGGTGCTGTGTTTAGCTCTGAAGCCGAATTGATGATTAGGAATGCATTCAGTGTCGTTCAGAATTGGAATCAACTTAGTCATTAACAATTTTTCGAACAGTTTAGAAATTGTCGGCAGTAGGCTAATTGGCCTATATGACTCTACTTTGGTGTGATCCTTCCCTGACTTAGGAATCATAGTGATCATAGACACCTTCCAATCTGCAGGATAGTATTCTAGGCGTAAAATAGCGTTGAAGATAAAGAGGATAATTCTTCTAGCTACACGAGGTAACTCCACAAGCATTTTATTGCTGATTTTATCCATACCTGGAGCCTTTCTAAGGTTCAGAGTACCAATAGCGCTTTGGACATCACCAAAGTTTAGTCTTAGAGGTACAGGAGGTCTAATAACGAGTGGTGGCAAATCAGATACGTTATTTGAGTTGTTTTTAGTAAACACATTTCTTAAATGGTTCACAAATAATATCCCTTTCTCGGAATCATTTCTAGCCCAGTCACCAGTCGGATTTCGCAAAGGAGGTTTTCCTCTCACTGGTCTTTTTAAACCTCTTGCCGCCCTCCATAACGAGTAGTCAGATTGTGGGGTACTATCAAGACCCTCCAAGTAAGTGAAGCCGTTCTTTGGGTTTCTAAGAAATGTCTTAGTATATCTCTGCATACCCGTAGCCTAGCTTTCAGTTCAGGAGACCTGTGAAGTTGCCACTCTCTTCTCATTCTTCTTTTTTCTGATAGGAGATGTTCGAGTTCAGATAAATAAGTTCTGTTTGTCCTATTTCTACATTCAACGTGATAAGTGGAAGCGTGATGCACAGCTCGTCGAAGGTCCTCGGTAAAGTTGCCAATCGACTGATCGATATCGTCGGTAGTTCTCAACACAATATTTTCCGTGCAATGAGAACTTAAATACTTTTTGTATTTTATCCAGCTTACTCGGGTCTTAGTCATGTTTCTAAATGGAGAGCCACACACTTGAGGGAAATGCATTGAAATGATAGTAGGAGAGTGATCTGAGGACAAGTCTAATGAAGGATCCACTTGCATCCATTCTACAGGGATATTTTTCACTACTCCAAAGTCAATAACATCGGGAATCTTCCGTCGGTCCGTCGGCCAGTAGGTGGGATGTCCGCTTGAGAGTACATCTAAGCCCATTTGAGCAATGGTGTTGAAGAGTACGCGACCCTTTGGGGTTACAAGACGTGAACCCCAAAATGTGTGTTTGGCGTTAAAGTCGCCAGCAACTAAAAATCTAGCTCCAAGGGAATTAAAGAAGTTATGGTATTGGTGTTCTTTTATTGAGAATCGAGGCGGAGAATAAATCGATGATAAAACAAATTTGTATTGACAGAATTCAATGCAAATGTTTGTTGCTTGGAGGTAATCCTCACTTATGTTATTCATTAGATAATGTTTTATTCTGTTCTTTATAAGAATTGCCGAACCTCCACAAGCTCTTCCGCGGGGATCTTTAGTATCGTACAACACGTAGCCATTAATTTTGAAGTACCCTGTCTACGTCAAGTGAGTTTCAGCAATCATCATAACATCAATCTGCTTATCCATCAGGAAGTATTCCAGTTCGTTTTTATGTTGGCGGAGGCCGTTCGCGTTCCAAAAACAAATTTTTAAATAAATCATTTCTTTAAAATGGCTTGCAAGATAGTGGATTGCATTTTCAGCATTTCCTGCATCATGGATGTCATGGTGGTCGTAAAAGTGTTCATAGTTTGGACAAGTGTCTGCAATGTTGTCTCTAGATTGTTGATATGTGGCTCAGAATATTGCGATATAGGTTCCTGCTCCAGACCTGGCATATTAGATTTGACCACGTTTGCGTAAGAAACTTGTCTAGAATTAGGAGCGTTTACGTGAGTAGTTGGTCGTACAATTTGAGGAAAATTCTTACTCGACGTGAAATTAGGTTGTTGAGGATGGTCAGGTAATACTGGCGACTTATTGGTCCTTATGCCCTTCAAATAGTGTATAAACTGGACAACCTCTATAATTAGCGGTATGATTTCCTCCACAGTTACTGCATTTTTTTATTTTTAAGTCCGTTTTGGACTTATTACATTGAGCAGTTGCATGTAGTTCCCCACATGCAACACCATCGATACTTAAAAACAAATGACGAAGCGGTAATTCATTTGCGTGCAATAAACACACAAATCATTGTAAAGGTCGTTTCGGATGTTTTTCTAATAAAGCAATTACACCATTTTTATGTGCAGTATTGACAGCCGTTACATCACATCCGATTGCAACCAAAGATAATTTAAAGTTATACTTTTCTTCCATTAAGCCAAGGATATTTTTTTGAATATTAACTGATTTTCCTAAATCTATCGACAAATGACCTATATACTCAGAATTTGATTCAGATATCAGCGAGATATGTTCTTCTGTAATTGTCTTCCGGTGTGACTCAAAATAAATAGCCGTCAGAGGTTTTTTGCAACTTATAGAGTTCTGCTCTTTGCATATTTTTTCTTTCTCAACGTATTTTACTTCGGTCTGTTACGCATGATGCATTTTGATGATGCATAGCTCCTATTATATTATCTTCCTCCGATTTTGATGTTTCGCTTGAACAGCTGCTAGATGACACATGTACTGCTGATGATGAAAAAGCAGTAATATTAATGTTTTTAAGTACAAACTCATCATACTTTCGTTTTCTTACTGCACTGCGTCGTAGATTTTGTTGCTCATTTTGTAGATCCTTTAAAAGATTTTCCTTAGCAGCTGGTACTTTAGTAATACACTTACATAAATTTCTGAATACACACTTACACGTTGCAATGTCAAATAACTTTTCTTGGGAATCCTTGAAAAATTTTGCTTCTTGGCGTCACTGCGCAATTTCTTCATACTCTTGTACTTGATGTAATACGAAATTAATCTTGCGACAACTTGTTGATGGCTTATTGTTGGAATCGATGCCTTCTCCCACATTTGTTCGATATCAGTAGCAATTTTTTCACATACATATGTATATACTTTACTGAAGGATCTTTTGCATTGTGTAATTCAAGCAAATCGTTTTTTATCAATATGTAGTATTTAATAATATCACAATAAGTCGGTAACATATTGACGTTTAATGGAAGTAGTGTTCCAAATACAGGACAATGCAAATCTTTCCGAGTTTTAGGCATAATGTTCATAACACATAAAAAAGATTGTAAGAAATTTATTAATTAAAAAATTCGTTTGTGCTAAACTTTCTTAAGGTAGAATTAGCCGAACGTCTACGTCCCGTACTGTATTGTAACGAAACAGCTGATCCCGTTTTGTTATTTGAAATCAATGTAAATGCTTACTGAATATTAATATCACGTTGACGAAACGGCTCAACCTGTATAAAATAGAAATTCCTTACGTTCTTACGTGACATTTGTACAGCTATGATGGGCTGTTTGTATGTTAAATTGTATTGGTGTAAATTCGCTCTATTTTTTGGTACTTTTTTTTAATAATAATGTTTTTGGAAATTGAGCAACACGTTTTATATAATACACCTCTGCATATATGAATATGTTTATATGTATATAATAAAAAAACAATCACGTACAATATCAGCCCAATCTTGAAAAAAAATTCCGCGGGAGTTTTTTTCATTTTTCCTATTCAAATTCAATGTTAAAAAAATAAAAAGCGAAACAAGTCCCTCGGAATTTTTATTCGTGATTGGGCTGTATTATAAATATAACAAGTTTAATGCATACATTTAATTATTAAATTAAATTATTAATTTAAATTATTAAAATAAATAACTATCAAAGTGCTAGATTATGTACATATGTAAATGCGCACACACACACAATTTTACTCCTATTAAAGCCATTTTGGTACTTTTTCAAGCAAGCATGTACGAAAAGAAAATTTACAATGACAATCACTGTTTCGAACAGCTGACTGTTTATTTATTGTATGTTTTGTTTTTTTTTCCTGGACATATTTATGGTAAAAACTATGGTAAAAACATTAAATCAGTAAATAAATCCTCAGAATACATTATAATCGAGATTAATTGAGTTTTAAAATATATAATTTAATCTGATGTAGAAAACAAACAATTAGATACAAAATACAATATGGTTGTACCATGTGTTGTTTATATTATTTTGTACGACAAGTACGGCACGTTTTTAAATTTTCTATAATCGCACAAACGTGCTTACAGTACGGTACGTTACAGTAGGGAGACGTGGACGTTCGGCTAATTCTACCTTTACAAAGAAGCTGGAATAAATAACAATAAAGCAACATTAACATAAGGGAATTCCCCAACTTCAAGTATTATGCATACATATAAATTTAAGTGTTGCTAATAATATTCTACAGTGGTGGAAACCAAAGCATTTAAAATGATACTAAGCTAGATTTACACGATTAAAATTATCTTCAAATTGCTTCAAACTCGTGTAGCAAAATTTCTTCAAAATTTATTTATTTAATAGTTATTGCTCTTCAAAATGCTTCAAACTCGTGTAAACAGCAAAAATTCTTCGAAATTTATTTATTTAATAGTTATTAATAGTTTTTAAATAAGTTTGAAGCATTTTGAAGAGCAATTTTGAAGAAAATTTCAATCGTGTAAATCTAGCTTAACTTTTAATTAAAAAGTAGAGCAATTAGAAAAATCAATGGAATACTCTCAAATTTCGCCGGTCGTGCGCCACCTCTAAATTTGGTTATAGAATTCTGATTTTTTGCATCAATTAATATTTTTTAAAGGGTCATCTATTAATAATACAGGAGATTTAAAAATACGAAAAAAATGTTGCCCATTTTCATTCCCCCCTAATGTACATATGATAGAAACCCTTTCGTCAGTCATAAAATGTTTTGGTTGTACGTTGATTTTTTTTCTTTAAATTATTACATTTAAGACTAATATTCTATAATTTGATTTTTCAAGATTTTTCAATATTTATATCAAAATGTTTTATATATTTTAATATCCAATATTTTGCTATCACAATGGATAGCTTCCTCAGGGATAATACAAGTTTTGAATTATAATAAATTAATAAAATGAAAATTTTTTTAACAGAAAATAAAAAGTTTACAATGATATACAATTATGATATATAGTATACATATAAAAACTTGTTTGGAATAATAAATGAAAAATTAAATATGTAATATTTTTAGTTTCTAAACTTATTCTTATAAATTAAATGACTGTAATTTTGAGCTACATTGTTTGTATCTGTTTTAAAATTCTCTTTTCTAATCTTACATTAATAATCCTATGACACCAACAATGCACAAGATTTTAATACATGGCGCAACTGTAATGAGCGAGGCATTGTTGCCTATTGGGCTATTATCAGAACAAGCGTCTGAGGCACGAAAAAAAGATCTTCGGCTTTACAGGCAGAATTTTGCTAGAGGCATTATTTTGCAAAACGCATTACCCTTTACGAAAGAAGCAATTTCTTTTATGCTTCCACCTGTACTTTGATCTGAAGAGAGTTCAGATTCGGAAGAGGATTTTGAAGAAACAGACGAAGAAGAACTATGGCACTCATCATCATCTTAGTTCAGAAGAGAAGCTATTTTAAATAAATTAGTTGTTATTATTTTAAATAAAATTTGTTGTTAATATTATAAATCAGTTATAATTACATAAATTAAATACTTGAAATACATAAAAGTCACATAAAATCTTAAATTTTTTTTTTTTGGAAATTAAAAAAAAAAAATTGACAAGGCCGTTCCGGGGGTGGGTTTGGAGGGATACCTCCCCTGACCATAAAAGTAAAAAAAAATTAATTTTTATAGTATTAAGGCGTTAGTAATATATTTTTTTTAATAATTACATTTTTTTTAAATATTATTTTATGTAACCGCCCACAAAATAGGGCGGGTCAAAAAGTGTAATTTTACGATCTCCTGGGTATAATTTTAGGTTTTTTAACTTTCGTCGACGTTAAAAGTTGAATTTGCCAAGCAAAAACTTGAAAAAAAATTGAATTTTTCAGAGGTTGGATTAGTTCTTCTAGGGGGAACTTTTTCATCCTTGGTCCGATTTTATTTATTTTCTGCCAAGTTTCATCGATCTAGGGGCACTCAATAACTTTTAAGAAGCAAATTAAGCTAAAACAAAAAGTAATGTCCGGCTAGATTGGCAAAAACCCCTATGTACCACGGTCGCAGGATACCTAATACATGTCGTACTTGGAGGCCGCCCACCGCCCATTGCACATACCGAACAACAACTGCCACGGAAGACAAGAGTAGTTCTGGCACAACTGAGATCGGGATGGAGCATGTTACGCGCCGTTAAATACTCTCAATCAAAAATAATCTAACGATCCAAATGACCGGTTAATGGGGTATAAAAGCTGGCCCGCTAGCTCAGTTAGCAAAAATTTGTCTTAGCCAGGGTTTGGTACGTAAGCATATAACATACTTCACACCCCATGAAGCGTGCTTAAAATATCACGAAATTCATATAAAATTAGAAAAAAAAAACACAACAAAAGGGGAACCAAAACATCACTGCTAAAAGGAAGGAGAAATGACTACATTGGGCATCACTTAAGTGATGATATGTCCAGATGGTTGCCATATAGAGGTACACTGGTCCCATACCCAACCTATGACTGGCGAAGTACCCAGAATCTAACCTGTCCCGTTTACAAAACAATTGTTACACTAGATACTGCTTACCATTGCATTGTTCTTCCTAGCATCCATTTAAAAAAAATTTTAGCGATTCATTTTAAATTTTACAATTTCATTGTTATTAAATTTTTTTTATTTAAATTCATTTTTTTTTTGTTTATTTTGTTTTAAATTTTTAAATAACACTTAGTTTTAATTTTGTGTTTCTAGATATAAGTTATAATTAATGAAATAAAAAAAATTATATTAGTGTAAAAAAATTTACAATCTAGATTAAAATTAAAACTTACAAATACCTTAGACTTAACTATTTATAAATTACGTGTTGTTGTTGCTGATGTTGTTGTAGCTCCTCGTTGTATGTATCAGTAGCTGGTGGTTGTTGTTGTGTTTGTTGATTTTTGTTTTGGGCTTCCTATTTTTATGTTGTTAGGTTTTTATGTCAACATTTCGTTTGTTTTTATTCTTTAGGTTTAGTTTTATTTAAATCAACGCAAATTTTAGACAAATTGGTGCCTTTTGTGAAAACTGTTTCAGTACTTTTTGGTACTTTTTTTTTATTTTGATAGTAAATTTGTTTTTTTCTTTCTCATTTTGGTACTTCATTGTATTGTTTGGGTTAAATTTTATTAAAATAAATGAATTTTTTTTCTTTTTTTTTAAATTTGTAGTTCTTGTTAAAATTGTTTCGTATTTTTTTTTACATTTTTATTTTGGTATCAAATTTGTACATTTTGTTATCTCAGTTGAGTTTTATGAAAATCAAGTTAAAATTCATAAAAATTGTTAGAAAATTGTTGGCACGTTTTTACATACTTTTTCATTTTAGTACTAACTTTACTGTATGGCCTTATTTGTTACAATTTTACCAGCAATTAAAGAAAAACTTAATTTTATTTATTTACTTGTTTAACCAAAAAGAACTTTGTTCTAAATTTAATTGAAATTTTATGTGTTTTCTTTTTTTTACATAAAACATTTTAAAAATATTGTTGTTGTGTTTTGTATAATATTCTAGTTATTGTTGTAGTGTTGTCCTAACTGGGCCAAACAGAAAATGCAGTTGCTTGGGGCCACGATTAACACCTTTGAAACTAGTTTGCTCTGTTACTTTTTATTCCTCTTATGCATTTAGCATGAATTGTTTTGGTAAAGTGTTTAGAATTTCCACTTTTTTTAATAAAATTTATTAATACTCTTTTTAGTTGTATTACAGATAGTTTTTTTTGTTTTACAATTTAGAAATATTTTTTTTTGTTTAAGTTTTATTTAAAGAAAAATTTCACTTTTTATTTATAAGTTTATAAAGAACGTTTTTTTATTTGTAATTAGGTTTATTTTGAGACACATAAATAAACAAGCATTTGTTTAATTTTGTTTAACAAAAGTAGTAAAACTGCGTTTTTATAAACTTTTCTCGGTTTGTGTTTGACTTTTTCATGTATTATTTTCGCGTCACAATAAAATATTCCTTTTCCGACTGACGACTTCGAATGTTTTCTGGCAACTAACTTTTTCAACTTTCGATGATGCCTGTACCAAGAATGATAAAATTAAGATTACGCCAACACGCGTAAAATTTTAAAATGTTCTGCGCATTTTGGAACTGTGATGTCACACGTTCTGTGTTTCTATTGGTTAATTTTTTCTCACTTGTTTTTTTTACTGTCGTTTTGCTTGCATTTGCTCACTTCACACTTCATGTTTATATTTTTTGTTGTTGTTTTTCTTTTTTAAACAGCTTTTATTTTAGAACTCTCAGAGAGATTTCAATTGCAAGGTTGCCAACTCTCACATTTTTCGCAAGAAATTTTATTTCTAACACATGAAAGATTCTTGGTAACCCTTAGAATGGAACTTCTATTATTTTATCATTCTTGGCCTGTACAACTTCAAAGAAAAATTGCGTTTTGCTCAATAACAATGGAAAAAAATAACTGTTTCCACATTCCTCACATATTTGGAATCCCTTATGTTGTTCTTGCGCGAGAGATGATACACGCTCATACTTGCATGTATGTGTGTGTGCATAAACATAAGTGAATAAAAAAATCTCTACACTAGCCAGTTAATTGTGTATGTTAAAAGCACAGCGCAATTATGAGGGTGTATTATCTGGGTGAGAAAGAATGAGAACGAAATATCATACGAATGCGCACGACAAACACGTTACATTTTTTTCGCGTCTTTCTTCGAACATTCTTTTGTTTTTTTTTCGCTGTTGTAAATAAGAAAAAAAAAAATCCTAACACGAGAAAGAAAGTTGTTACCAACTAAAAAAAAGAATGGAATTCCAAATATGTCATAGCGCAAATACACTGGGTGCATGGTATGGTCATGATATATTAGGGCAAGGCAAAACATTTTGCAAAAAAAATCCGTAACAAACCTGCTTCAAATCAGTGTCTGTGATAAATGGTTTGAACAGGCAGGATTTAGGCGCTATTAGGGTCAGTAAAAATAGAATATATGTATGTAAGTCTATAAGAGTAAGTATACGTGTGGCACGACCCACGAGGCCGGGCACATACAAAACTGAGCGTTCAGGCACGAATATCAGACGCGTGATATTTTCCAATATACCTATCCGCAGGTCTTCGATGTCGTACAAAGCATTGCCTATCTTTTTTGTAATTCGGCATTTTACAAATTTAGGGTTAAATTTAGCGTTTATTTCTTTTTTAAAATCGCTTTGGGACTGATTCCGGCGAAATACTTCCTGTCCTTCGATATAATTCACGGGTTTGGATCTCATATTATATGTTCGGGAGGCTTTCTCATGGGCAATATTAAGGTTTTGACTTAGCTTTTCCCTTATATGTTGAAGTTTGTCGGAATGTTTCACCACAGTATCATCAGACATGATATTTAGTTTTTCCAACAGTTGGTACGAGGAACCGATCATATTTTGCCCAAAAACGGCAGAGTAGGGCGAACATTGGGTAGCTGTATGAAAATCACTACGTAGAATTGACAGTATTTTATGGATGTCCCTGTCCCAGTTTGTGTGATCTGACTCGTCTTTGACAAAATAACGGATTTTGGAAATAATTTCCCTGTTTGCTCTCTCGGATGCGTTCGCTTGAGGTGAATAAAATCCGGTTGCTATGTGAGTAATACCGTAAACTGAAAAGAATTCCCTAATTTCCTTAGACGTGAATTGTTTGGCATTGTCGCTATGGACATATTGTGGTACCCCATAGGTACAAAAGATCTCCTTCTGGAAAAACTCAGTAACGTTACTTGCTGTAGCCGATCTCATAGGTTTTAGGAATACAAATTTGCTAAAATGGTCAATAACTATAAACAATTGGCAATTTCTTGATTTGGTGCATGGGTAAGGTCCCAAAAAATCGCAGCATAATCTTTGGAAAGGTCGGGTCGTTATAATTTGGTTTCCCATCGGTGGACGTAGGGTCTGATTTGACGGTTTTATCATTTTGCAATCGTCGCAATTCTTGACGTACATTTTTACGTCGCATGCCATCTGAGGCCAGAAATATTTTTGTCTAATACGGTACAGCGTTTTATTATAACCTCCGTGGCAGCCTTCATCATGAGCAGACTTTATCACCTCAGTAGTTAGGGTTTCGGGTAACCACAATCTCCAGGGATTTTCGTTGCTACCGTCATTAAATTTTACTCGTTTGTAAATGTGGTTATCTACGACAACTAGATCGGGAAATCGGTCTTTATTTCCAATTACTTCCTCCCTTATTCTTTTATATTCTGGGTCATTAAATTCGGGGGGTTTCGGGTGCTGATTTACAAACCTGTATTTTGTCCACGTCAAATCGTGATAATGTTGGTGGCACTACGTTCATTGAACCTTTACGATGTTCAATGGTGAATACGAAATTTTGGAGTTTTAGACTCCACCGAGCTAATCTGCCATTTAAATCTTTCTGGCTCATAAGCCAACGTAAGCTCGAATGGTCTGTGATGATTTTAAATGGGAGTCCCTCCACATAGAAGAAGAGGCAACAGGAAACCAAAAAGAGCCCAGATGACCTAAAATAAAGAAGCCAAAGAGAAGAGGAGGATATACTCAACGCCTCAAGGGAAAGAAGGCAATATTGCTCCGAGAGGCACAGCGGGATCCACCACCAAGCTGGGAAAGAGCTTCAGCTATCTGGCAGAGGGTAGGTAAACTGGAATTCCTTAAGGATTCCTATATAAAAAATAAAAATATATACACATAAATAATAATAACAATTAAAATTTCCTGGTCTTTCCTCATTCGCTTCGCTACACTCGTGACTCAATTACTGTATACATTCCCCCCCCCCGTACTATTTTCTTTGGTTTGGAAAACTATTTGTTATAAGTAGCCACGTTTTTTTTCATGTAGTTGACTGGTGCATTATGCACAAATATAACACACGATCAGTCACAGATAAAGGCGATAAAACTACATCGGTTACACGAAATACCAACCCAAATCAGGCTACTTCTAGTGGGAGAGGTAGGACTTCCACAGCAGCACAGGACATTAAACAGATCTCGGTAGTTACGGGCCGCGGTCGAACTTCGACAGGTCGAGTAGCACAGTTAGTCTAGGGACTACAAAGTCTGATACCAGTACAAGGGCAATAAGGACATCCTCTGTCCCGAGATCTCTAGATACTAGTGAGCACTCTAACACATCCTTGCGAGACACGACACAAGAAAGGTTAAATACCAGTACAATAATGGCGACCCAAGACAATACTGGTCCTCCACCTCCTCAGCCGATTTCATCCTCCCCGAAAAGCAATGCCATGGACACTCTAATAGCGTACGTAAGGATTACCATTAGAAACACACAAGAAGAGTTTAGAAGAGAGATGGAAGACATTAGGAGAAACTTAGGTCAGTCACGTGATAATCGAGGTACACAACAATCCCCTGGTATAAACTCCCAAGCTTCAAATGTTCATTAAAACGCCTCCACGGCTTCCTTCTTCATAAAAATAAAAGACTGTAAGGTCTCATTTGCTGTTACTCGTACGTTCGAACAGGGCAGTTTACACTGATGAGCTGTTACCTGACGCCTAGTGATAATATGGAGCAGTTCAGGACAAAGTTGGACCTGATCGAAGATGAGGTTCGCGGAATAGGTGGAGCTTTTATAGTGGCTGGGGATTTTAATGCCAAGGCCGTCGAATGGGGAGTCCCAACAACCAACACACGCGGAAGGTGCATTCTGGATATGGCCGCCAGGCTGGGCCTTGTTGTGGCAAGCACCGGCACCGCCACTACTTTTAGAAGGCCGGGATGTGAACACACCACGCCGGATATCACCTTAGTGACCGAAAACCTGGCTGCAATGGTTGAAGGATGGAGAGTGCTGGAGGACTACACTGGAAGTGACCACCAATATATTACCTTCCGGATAACAACGCGAACGAACTCCGTTCCGCCGCACAGAAGGAGCGGCACACGGAAGTGGAACGTGAGTAAGCTCAACGTAGAAACGTTCATGGCTAACTTCGATGGGGCCTCAACAGCAAACATCACTAGCGACGCAGACTGTTTGGCAGACGCGATGATGCACCGCATAGCTCAAAGTTGCGATGCATCCATGCCCCGTATAACACAGCACTCCAGAAGACAGCCAGTGTACTGGTGGACACCAGAAATTGCTGACCTCAGAAGAATCTGCATCCGCGACAGAAGGAGGTACACTAGGGCTAGGCGGGGTGGTGAGGCTTCAGCGGAGGCTGAAAGTTTCAGGCAATCCCGGAAGGCGCTAAAACGGGCAATCATAAATAGCAAGAAGGCAAAATGGGAGGAACTCCGTAATGACTTGAACAGCGATCCTTGGGGACTCGGCTACAAGATCGTTACGAAGAAGTTGGGCACGAACTCCGCTATTCCACACCTCGAGAGCGGGCAAATTGACAATATCGTAGAAAGCTTGTTCCCCACTCACCCTCTTCTGTACGAGGAAAGTGTATCCCATGTTGGGGAGATACCAACGCCGTTCACTGAGGGGGAACTAAGGAGAGCGGCTAGGGGCCTTAAAAGGGGTAAAGCTCCCGGACCGGATGGGGTACCAACTGAAGTGCTCGCACTTCTAGCCGAGGCCC